>JAMKCH010035158.1:0-23576 GCA_023653785.1 Ophioderma brevispina | reverse complement strand
CCAAATTCTCCAAAACAGATCAGGATGGAGCACTGGACTGAGTGAGTTTTTTCGGGAAACCACTCGTTTCATTGCCCAGACACATTAATAAGGACATGCTGCCAACGTCCTCCGATAATTTTTTTTTATGCATGAAAGGAATAGTCTTAACACTTCACGTTTAAATGTTATTAAAATTAGTTGTTATTTCGACGTGTTATGAAAAACAACACTGTTTATTCATGTTGTCTTTTAATATAAAGATACGCCCGTTTTATTAACAATTGTGATGATACTTATAAAATTGTGATTTGGATAGGGTCATTTTTGGTGTGATAGCGCATGGGGTGAAGGCCTACCAGAATTCCCAAGGAGCTTATATTATAAGAAGATTTTGCTTGGTGAATCTATCCGTTTTTATTTTTTTAATTTTAAAAAAACACTAAATTATATGTTAGTTGCATTTAGTTTAACGGTCTAATATCCATATCGATTATAATGCAAAATGTGATGTGGAAAAGGAGGCCAAAAACAGAAATGATGAATATAACACTTAAGGCCGAAGGGGGGGTTCCATAGTAACCCAAGAGTTTGTTTTTCGGCGATGTCTCACTCGTGAAAACTTATTTTCGAACTCCGGTCGAACTCTAGGGGTCCTAAATTTTTTGTTATTGTGTACTTATCGATGCGCTTCTTCCCATAAAAAACTTATTTTTTTTAAAATTACGAAAATGTCTTGCCCGTTAATGAGATGAATTAGAATTGGGATCCTAGGAACCCCCCCCCCCCTTAGCACCACCTGGAGTGTGATTTTAAAAATAAAAATTAGCAAACCCTGGTTGCCAGAAATATTTTCTCCTATGTAGTTCATAGGCATGAAGAAAAAATTAATTACATAATCCTAAAAAATAATTAACCTTTATGTGCTGAAAAGCAGCGATTCCATCATCGAGCGACTGCGCGCCATGCTGTACAAACCTATGGCAAATCCGACAGCCCCCCCAAAAAATACAAGAATGTCCAAAAGGTAAATGTTTGTGTTTAATATATGCTATTGGTCCTTTTAGATCAGATATAACATCAAAATGATTTTGCAATGTTATTGTGGAAGCATGGTCGCAGAAACATGACTGACTTTTTGAGCGATTTTGACGCATTTCGAAAACAATGATTTGCCCCTAATTTCAGACGATAAACCGGACCTTTATAATTGCACCTGTGGCCATTGTCTACTCTTATGGCCCCCTCAAAGGTGGTATGGAGTTTTCATTTGAAAATTCCCTCGGAAAGTGTTTTCCTTAGGGGGTTTTGGTTCCATGGACCCCCCCCTTAGGTCCCAACTGTGATTGAAAAACACCTTAGGCATTAATGGTTAAAAATTGTAAAATTAAAATGATTATTATACCCAAACCATTTGCCGACAATTGAAATTTTGCTAGGAAGGGGGGTGGGTACACCTCGAGCGTGGTAAGACGATGTTATTAATAATTGCATAATAATTGGATTTATTGGCTCTGATAACTTAACGTATAGACACAAAATTAATCATATAATCATTTTGAAGAAATGACGGTCATATTGGAAACGCTAAATGACTGCTAAAATTGCAAACCTCATAGTGAAGACTTCTAAAGCCATAATGATAATCATTTTATGTAATAAAATATGATGATCGATAGTATCAAACGCTTTAGATAATCCATAAAAAACAGCTGTTTGTACTATGTTGATCATTTGCATGAATTTAAATCAATTTATAAAATCCAAAACAGCCACATACGTGTAATTATTCCTGGTCTAAACCCTAATTGTTTTTTATAAACAGAATATTGTATTTGTTCAAAAAGTTCATATATCTATTATATACGAACGTCCCAGTAATTTAGAAAAACAGGGTAACAACCGACACAGATCTATAATTTCAGATTTCCGTTTTTATATATTGGGTAAAACGTTTTCAATTTTTTCGATCATTGGCACAATACCAGTACATTAGGATTGTTTTTTAACACTAATGCATTTGCGTTCCATTTAATGTTTTTTAACGGGTGTGATAATTCATTGGCAGTTTGTTTGACTAAATCAGAACCACAGCAGTCGGCAACGTCCCGCTGTGCACGGATTACACCAGCATCAGCTCATGTACTGCGGCCATGGGAAAACACGGATATTTCTTCTACTTCATATTTCCCAAGAAAAATCAAGACCGTGTTTAGAAATTTTGTGTTGGTCTAAAAGTTGGTTCCTTTTATACCACCTGAAACCGTTAAACAGAAAAAGTTCTAACCGGTCACATATATGTTTTGTTCTAAAACTTATATTAAAATTAAAACCCGGGTATATCAAATTTTTCCATCACATCGTCCACAAGTCGTTGGAAGAAACGCTATTTTAAACAATACAGTCATAACAATAGCTCAGCAGGATGTTTGTTGGCTGCTGTGAATCAGAAAGTATGTTATCCATGACCAGGGGTCCGTTCGCGAGCGCTCATGCGTAACCTACGTGTAACTAACTCACGTTATATGGTCCTACGTAATAGACCTTTTCTTACCATTTTACACCGTGCTTTGGATAAGTTGATCCACATCATGCATGACTAGTATGCACGTAGATTTACTACTGAGTTTCGCGGACGAACCCCAGGACCTCTTCCTGCCTACACCATTGTATTAATTAATTTTTATATTTCTTCCTCAGAAGTTGATTAAAGAAACATGTTAGCTATGGGATGGGGTTTTCCCTGAGATAAGAGAATACATCTTTACCTGTATGATGAATCTTTTTAGCAAAAGAAGGAACTAACCTGAAAAGTCCTTTATTAAAATTCATTGAATATGGTTCTTTTGATATATTATTATTACCCATCTTTTACAAACTCGTCACAAACTGATGTTTGTCACTACATCCTCAGATGTTATTAAAATTCTCCCATGTGTTTCATATTGTATTTTTCTTTATCAAGTATTTATCAGAAATATCCTTCTTTTGCAAATCGAAATGAAATTCACCGGACGTAAATATTCCCGAAAAAAAACTCTAAGCTAACTACGAAATACGGTAGTTTGTAACTAAAGGGTAAGTGGTTAGAGTTGAAGTAAGGCTTAAGGTTATGGTAAGTGTTGTTACTCTCTTAGGATTTGCTACCACCCTGTTGTAATTTTTTCCTCAACTTCATGTGATTATGGACACTCTTTGCCCTATATATAATCACAAGGTATTTTCTAACCATTTGTACTAGACTTTTATTTTCTTTAAAAAAGAAACAGTGCTTTCTTAAAAGTTTAAAAGAATTTAAGAAACTTCAATGTCCACTTAGCAAAATAATCAAATGCGTGCAACAACTTCATCAATTCTCCCCCCTCCCTTCCCCGCATTTCTGTTGCCAATAAAAAGTTAAACCCAAGTACACGCTCTTATAACCGACAGATTATGCAACGCGTGCTTGACGCCTGTGTGCATTGCTTTATGGACATTTTCTTATTCATTATATCAAAATCTGCATCGGGTTTTAATGCACACCTTAGAAATTAATTTAATAACAGAATATCTTCAAGAAGCCGAGTAAGTAAGCTAATCCGCATTTCATGAAGTTATCATGGTCAGTTGGAGAAAAGTCCGAGTAAAACGTTTAAGTCTAAGCGCTGTAAATTTATAGACAGATGATTGTGTATTAATTGGGGGGGTACCCATTGACTTTTTGGAGTAATATGTGTTCTGAACGTAACATAATAAATACTACCCGGAATCTGAGGGCTTATACCGTAGTTCATCGAAATGTTACCAGTAAATTGGAGAAATTGGAAGATTCAATAATAGTGATAACATGAACACAGCCGGAGACTGCGGCGGACGTCCCTGAACACACGTTGAAGTAAAATATCTCTCATGGGTTCGGATTTGGAGCTGCACACGAACGCTCATTACGAAAAGCATTTGTCGAACTCTAGTTATCTTGGTCAAGGTGACCAGATTTAGAAACATAATACCGGGGCCTGACATTTGTAATTTGATGTTAGGTTTATGCGTGGGATTTTTCAAAAGGCATCATCTTGACAGAATAAAAGCGTAGTAAGAACTATACTAGCAAACAGCAATCACATCACTCTAATGTTATCATCCACTAATTTAAAAACTGCGATGATTAAAACCCGGCCAGAGCGCGTTACTTGTAGTTATATAACCTTAAAAATGCATTCAAGGTATTCGTTTTAGAGACCATATTATGATAAAAGGCTTTTTTTACTCACGAACGTTAGAGTTGTTTTGTTTTGGTATTTCAAAGCAAAGATTGATATGTTGATAGTTAGTCAAATAGCCTGATTTTTTAACTAGTAATCTGGTTTTTTCTTTGATATTAACCCGAAACACATACGCAAGATATTTTTGGACCACAACTTACCAATAGGATGCTAAACCCATTTCGTGAAATGTCCACACAATTGAAACGAGTTATATTCGCTTATATGTTATTCTATATATGCTTATAATTGTCCTACTCACAGAATTCAAAGCAATCAAAAGTGCTGAAAACCCAATGGTGGTCTTGGATCTATGAAACTCGGAAAAAGCATGGTATTATTTCCAAAGCATACCATGTTTTCTGTAATCGACCACCGCTTATAATTGAAAGAAATTGCATGCGCATGAACGAAAAATTAAAATACAAACTTTAAAAGGGTGTATTTCCTTTAAGTGTAAACTAGGACTTTCGCAATCGTAAACACTTTACAAAGCGAATGAAATCCTTTTAAACACTAATGGCGATTTGCGTTTCCATTTCTTGGCTGTGTATGTAGGTTAAACCTAAACATTACATGTATTTAGTAGTTTGAAAATCTCATTTCTATATTCCCTTAACTGCGTTTATATGCACTTTTGAGAACAAAAATCACGGAGCAGACCACTGCTTAGGGGTTATATGGATCTTCGACCCTAGATCTAAAAAGAAAAATAACGCACCCTCCCTTTTTTGAAAAAAACGGTGATCCGTCAGATTTTCCTCTAGGGACGGTATGGATCTCAAGTTATGAATATTAATTATTAGAAAACCGCAAATCCCAGTACCGGCATTATTTAGAGCTTAGGATACATCATAAGATAATATAAGGCCTTATGTGTGTCTTAATAATAAGTGCACATGTTAAGTTCAAATATTTCACTACGAAACTAGGTCCGGGGTCAACCGATGCCAAATTTTTCAAATATATCATGCCCTGTGATAATGTTCGTTAAACCTAAATTTGTGATGTCTGATGGTCTTAACTCGTTATGTAAACAGAAAGAGGAGGTAACACTCTGGAGTCTAAATACTTTAATGTGATAAAATGCAAATGCAAAGCACAACATGTATCATGATCATACCATAGTGTGAAAGAATCTAGAGTGCCGACCGCCATTTTGACTTCGAATTCGACGAGCTTAATGGAGGACGGGGTATTTGGACTTGCGCACTTGGTCATTTGCATTATCAGCATAAATTCGCTTACCGCCCAAACCCATTACGACCTAAACCTTACAGCATGAAAAACTTTTCTTCGTTGATTACCTTAATCCTTAACTTATTATTCTAGAATAACTCTAACCATTTTGGGTGAAACGCAGGTTTCTTTCACAAAGGGACCATTCAAAAGCGCAATAAATACTTCACGCTTAAAATGTCCCTTCCCATGAAAGCACTCCTCAGCAATGAATTGCTCGTCCCTTCCTAATAGAGAAAAGTATTGAAGAACTTCAACATTGTGCATCAAGTTGGACCATTAGATACTTGTATTGTTTTTTGTTTAACTGACCTGTTCAATGATTTAATTAAAGTGTGAATTAGATGAACAGAACCTGTAATTTATATTTTACTCCTCGGACAGCTGTCATAACATGCACATCCATGCAAATATCATTTTATTTTAGCAGTCCCTAGTTCATTTGTTTTTCATTTCGCGTATGGCCTTTAAACTCCAGAAAAAAAGTACAGCCCGGAATGTTCAAGGCCATCGTGGGGGTAAACCTCCAGAGCTCCGAATATTGGGAAACTGGTGCAATTTCCTATTTTACAATGTTTTGCAATTTGTTCGTAATTAGGGGGCAAAATGTAACAAGGGTCTACAAAAGGGTCACCAAATTGACCTCAAATTGAATACAAGCTGTTTGCCCAAAAAAATGGCATGTGCTTGTAGTCAGTAATCACCAGAGAATATTTTGACACAGTTTCGTACAAATCAGGCATTAATAATTGTTTGTCCCCAGACGACATTTAAAACCCTTTTTAGTGCTCTAGCAGTGTCACTAAGGGTCGGAACCTAGAAACTATAAAACCTTTTTAATCCTATAATGAACAAATACATTGGTGTACATTTAACACAATTGACTTGATTGAAATTAACCCTTAATCCTGTTCATAAAGTGCTTGAACACCTTCTCAGACCATCGAGAATAGATTGTCCATTTAAACCTCTATAAGGCGATCCAACCTGTTATGCCCCCTACATTTGTGTGAGGTACGAGCTCTAATAGGGCAAATAATAAACTTTCACAACAAATCAGTTGAGTTGAAAACGTACACAATCATTGGTTTTTAAAATCTCTCATCTGATTAACGAAGTAGCATATGCATCACTTCCAGGCCAGTGTGGGATTGCTAAAGGGCATGCCATCATTTCCTTGATGTTTTCGGTGCATTTGATTGTCCGAATGGTGCACCTGATCACACCGGATCCCCCCCCAAGAGAACTCATTTGGACAGAAAATCCCAGCTTATGTTCCAATTACTCCTACTGAACAAAGGAGAATATTGTTGATACTGACATAAATCAATACCTAATCAAGCTGACGGAGTACAGTAATATTAATCTGAGGAGATCACTAAATATTAGAGAGTTTAACTCCTTTTTTACTGGATATGCAGAGCAAATCCTATTGTGACCGCGTATCACATATTTCTCGACTAAACTGATGCCATTCACCCTATTTCCATACACTTGGGTCACAGGGTGGACCATAGATAGATAGAGTTAATTACAAGATATCAGTTTTCTCTGTGTTTGTCGACCTTTTCTCGCAGGAATTATTAACTGTTTGTGACCATAAAACTCCTTTCTAAATATATGCGTTTTTGATGTACAAGTGTGAACAAATTGGCCAACCGGTTTCGATAGGTATAAATTTAAGCAGGAGATAGTCACTCTTCATTTGTCGTTCGATCTTTTGGATCAAATCATCAAATGGAAATGCAAATATGCCCTGTAATAAAATAACCGAATGTGTCAACAACGTCATTAATTGTCTCATTTTACCGAAGTCCTAAGTATGAGTTACTTGCTTCCAGGCAAATTATGTTTTCACAATGTTTTCATTTGCGCATCCAAGGACTTCAACTGAAAATAATTTAATCGTTGTGGCTGTTTAGGCTGCAACTTGACAAACGATTTTTTTTCGTATTGCTTAGCAGTTTGCATCATATAGTACTTCACCGTAAGTAATGAGGTAAAATCCTGAAAACAGAATAGAGCATAACACGCAAGATCCGAAAACAAAAGAGATTACTATATTCTTAAAGATACACCCAAAAGGGAAATATTAGTTCGGTAGAAAATAAAACTATTAGAGTTACTTTGAAATGAACATCAAAAAACCTCGTTATCGTATGTGCACATTAACATTTCTCACAAACTGTCGGCGGATACGCCATGTGATAATCCTTGTGTGCTGTCATGTATAAGGATATCTCAATTTTATCTTTCCTTTCCTTAGAGGTCAGAGCCACTGGCCACAAAGACTTGGCATGGGAATAGCTGACAATGCGGCTGTTGCAGCACTTACGACCTCGTTGCACTCCATTGCCTTGAGATCAAACTCAACGTAAGCCCGAATAGCTCAGTTTGATAGAGCACTGGTCCTAGCAATCCAAAGGTCACCACCGGTTCGAATAACCCGCATTCGGTCATTATTTACCATGTTCAATTTATATATGTCCTAGTACATTTTCCCCGTCCTCCCCGTGTGTGACATTTGACCTGCGTTTGTATTTGCTCAGGTCATCGTCGTTGACCAAATTTTGGTGGTCATAGGGCATTTTCTAAACCAAATTTACTTCTAGATTACCTTGACTGTTTATTTGTGGGTCAATCTGAAATCTTCTAACAAACGCAGAATGTCCTCCCCCCTACCTAATGCCGAATATCAGCCCCATGTTCAAGCATAACACCCAACAAAACGCGGAGCCGACAGACGGACCGCAAACATATTTCACTGGTTTTTCCAACCTTTTCACCTCTAATTGAAGCCACAAAGCAAAATAACTTTCAAAACCAACTAATAAAAATGACATTGAGAATTGCGCGTCATGAGCATCAAGGCTGAAAGCGCCTAGATTAATATTACTGTAATTTATGAACACTATTTCAGAATCATTAATGGGGCGACTAGAGATTCGCGTTATGGTTGTGAAATTGATTTAGTGAAGGTAGTATGACTTTGCACTTCGCCTCAATCAAAGAAATCTATCAAACCTCAATACGAAATAATACAGGAAGATGAAGATTTTTAAAGTGAGCCTTAACATGTTGACAAGTATGGGAGAAGTATTAATCAGTCTAGTATCATTATGTTAAACATGGTTGGAATCAGGTCGAACAGGAATGAAGAAGCTAACTATGCGCAAAATGTACTAATGCATTATGAAGATTATATCCATGTTTACCTACATTTCTTTTGTCTAACCGACCCTTTGTGACAATAGGTAGTTGATTCCGTATCAAAATGGACAAGGTAATTAGATACGATTATGTGAAAGGTTTCTAATATAAGGATTAGAGTCATCAGATCCGTATTTGTATTTTTCGAATTATTCGTATATGCGTTTCTGACCACATTTTTCGAAAGAAATTTGTTGTACACTGCTTGCTTGCAAAATCAAACATATATCATGTGATGGTCACAAAATTTATATAAACATGGTTGGTGAAGTAAGAGTTATAGTTATCCAACATATAATTTTGACCAATCGTTTTTAGTGACATTGTCTGTTACTGTTTCATTAATTTGATATCGTCTATTAATCTTATATCCCACATAATTGATATTAGTATTGCATCTCTCTTGCTTAAAGAATTACATTTATGCATTATTTATTACAATTCAAAAATCATTATGAAAACTCATTCCATTTTACAACAATCTATGACTTCGATATCTATATGCAACACAAACCAATGTTCTAAAAAGGTTATTATGGGTATTTGTTTTGTACTTGAAATCCGACAATAATTCACCAGATAATGGTAATTATTTTTGTCATAATGCTATATTGCATTGCTAAATAATTGCAGATTTCAAATTGGATTTTGTGTTAAAGAATATCCACTTGTTTTATTTTGAGTTCGATTTGGTTTGGTTTGACATTGTGGATTAGGCAAATGTACACGCTGGCGCAATCTTCAGAATGCTTGAGAATATCTTAGTCAGGGGGTGGCTAAAGTTTGTCTTGATTGCATGACCTTGATCCGATACCCCTTGTAAAGACGCATTGTCGATATTCATTTTTGTGTAGAAAAAACAATGATTTGGTAAACTCCGTAGACTTGAAATGGAGCACTGTTCTGACGCATATATCACACCTACACCGGTAAGCCCGAAGTTAGTTTTCACAGAGCTGAAATGAGCGGCGTATAACGATCGGGTCTGGGCCTTTAGAGACAGACAAAAAGAAAGGTCAAAAAACAAGATGTGGGATGTTACCAGCCATGGAAAGCCCAGCAAGCAATTATGGCAATGACGATGCATGTGTTGCCGCTTACTACCGCGGGCAACTTAAGTAGGCACTGAAAAACTGCGAATGCTGATTCAGATTATTTTTTCAATAAAACGGGAAACCAGCGCTGCACGAACGTGCAACATATTATGACAACGCAGGGCTGTCCGCCATAACTGGAAGTGGATAAAAATATTTCCCTCCGATCGCCACTAAAGGTACAATAAGTACTGGCTACACGAACTGCTACGGCGCCTACCACACCTCACCCTTCGGGTTCGGGGTGATGATAGGTCCGTAGCAGTACCTCGGGCAAATAATGTTTGCCCTATTCCGATATAAACAGTAGTATTTTGTTTATTACACTCTCAATGTGACTCTGGGGACGAGGTGGTAGGGAAACAGTCAATCTATTTCCCTAGGGGGAAATAGCACGGCTGTAATAGGAATCAAGCAATGCAATAGCATGATTATGTTCTTGAATATTCATGAGGGTGTATAATTGCCTTGTCTTTAAAACGCTGCCCTCAAATGCCATGTGATTGTAAATAGGCCTATGTTAAAATGAGAAGTCAACAGATATCGAACCATGTAAATTGGTGACAAAGACCAAAATTGGAACACTCATAATACTCCACAACCACCCCCCTGCAACAGCCCCCACCCCAACGATCATATCGTTTTAATAGGATAGTTTGATGACAATATTAACGCAGTAAAGTTAGTACATTTTGACTTTTTAGAGGGGATCGTCGTTGATTGATTAGTGTCTTGTTTTTAAACGCGAGTGCCCTGGCCTTAACGTAGGATTAAACTAATGTGATTTTTCGTGAATGGGTCTTCCTCGGCTGCAACCAAAAATGGGGGGGTACTTTTTGTGTCCCGGTGTCAATAATACAGTGTCCGTGTGAAGGAGTGTCATAACAAACATCTGTTTATGTTTCTATCCAGATGCGTGCTTATGATTCATTTGTTTCAGCACTGTACCCCATGGATTGTTTCTACAAGGTCACCGATTATTCGTCATGTTGCTATGGTAGCAGGACACTCTCTCATGGGGGACACTCGCGTTTCTTTAACCGGCTTTGCGCACGCCACAGATATAACGTTCAGTACACTGCGTTCCAGTATATAAATGTCACCAAGTGGGATGTATGCTTTTAGTTGCAATTGATAACATAAAATGTTATAGGATTCCGTGGCGTCTAGACACGACACGTTTTCAATCTTGTGAAATTAAGTAATCTCAACATCTAAAATACAGAACCATGGGGTCATCCCCAAGTCGGTTGTATATCCTGGGGGATACAAAATGGGCTGATATCAAACTCGAGAACGTCTCTGTAATGGCTAAAGAAATTGCTCATTTTGATTGCATACCAGCTCATCATATAACGCCAGGTCTAACATGGTCCGGCCTTCTGGAAATTCTCTTCTTAAAATTACAAAAGGGCCTCTTTTCTCAAATCCTTTGGCGACCGAGTATGAAAGGCTACACGTGGTACAAAGCTGAACAAGGTGCATGGTGCTATTTAACAAGATATGAGCACGTGACATCGTTAGCTCCCCCACACCTATGAAGAACCACCTGGAACAGCCCCTCATTACGCGTTTCTATTTGTCTCTTGGCATTCATTGCATTAGTATAACGAAGAAGCAACATTCAAACCCATCAGGGGGTTATAATGGCGCGGTGTCTTTCAAATAATTGCACTTTACTTTAAACAGCATACTAAAACAAATATACCGAGGCTATAACACCATAGAAATTATTTCGAACAAAGGTCCTTAAAAGTTATAGTTAAAAATGTGTGTGCTGTCTATGGAAAATGTGTATCTGTATGCCCGTATAAACGTACATGTGTCTGTATCCGTGCTTTATTATGATAACAACAAAAAAAATAAACAAAATAACAACTCAGAGAACGTCTTAGATATAATAGTAACACAATATATAAATGTAAATTATTAGGTATTTCCATGATCCAAGCATGTTGCTTTGCCCTGGCATATCTAAGTAAAAGCACAAAATATTATACTTTTTATGGTAACGTTTAATAAAGTTAGCCCTGCTTTTTTTAGAAAATCCAAAATTAATTGAAAAAAGAGTTGCAATTTTGAAAGTAAACATTCATGGATTAAATGCAGATATTTATTGCATATTGGAGATGTGTTAACATATGGTTTTAAATGATCACCGTCATTGTTAATATTAGTTTTACTAATATAATAACAGAAATAACAGAATTGTTTTTTTAAACGTTTAAACCTCTTTCCGGAAACTTGAGCTTTTTTGTAACACGGTTTTAACAAGGAGATACCACCCCTCGGAATTCATAAAGAACCCTGAGGCTTACGAATAGCGGATAGCTATGGTCTCCTACTTCCATGATTTCAAAAATAAGTACCAACATTACTGGTATAGAGTTGTGACTGACATCATAGATCCGCGAGTTGGCACCACATTGACATTTCCACAGAAAATTTTGCACTTAAAAGGGTTTTGCATATTGGATTATAATGCGGTTCGCTGTTAATGATGGCAATTACTAGTTTTACATCAACAGCTGGATGTTTTAGAGCCGATACTGTGCCACGAGTAAAATATGATCTACGTGGTTTTCTACGTCAAATTGTGACTGGAATACAGGTCAATTTGACCAGACACATAGGTCACTTTTGACCCGATCTTGGAAAATATGACTTTATTCTGGCCAATTTACCAGATATTCAGTGATTTTGGACTAGAAAAACAGTGTAAAGTCATACTTTGGACGAGGCATTGTTAGGTGAAGGCCTATGGAGGTAAGCACGGCCGTGTGTGTGCTTCATATTTGACCAAAGACGAAATCCCAACTGCACACAGGTGGGACGAAACTAAAGAACATGGACGAAAAATAACGTGACCACAGGACGAAAATAAGTGGACAAATTTTGAAAAAAAAAATGCACATTGACTAAATGAAAGGTAAACAAAATACATGCATAGGATTTCGGGACGAATTTTAATATTACAGATATTTAAATTAAATGACAAAATGTTTGAAATAACTGGGCAACTCTAAAATAGAACTTGTTTTTCATTGTACGAAATTCACTAGGATCTATATGGCTTATGAAAATCATCTCATTGGCGATACACCTAGTGCATAGAGGGTGGGTACAATAACGAGTTGGCGAAGCCTTTTCCGTCTGAACATTTGTTTCAAAATTCTTATCTTAGTGTATCGGATGAGTCTGGTAATCTTAAGTGATAATAGGCAATCTGTAAAGAGGTTATCGACCATATGGTCACTATAAAAACGCTTCTTCGAAAGAGTTCTTCGATTATGAATAAAACCTCGATCTTTGAAGATCCATGCTTATGTGATATGAAGTGCCTCTCTAGGCTTCAGCAAAGGTTCACAGGTTAGTTTCCTGACTGTTTTATAGATTTTAATAAAAATAATCGCTGAAATCGATATTAGGTATGTTATGGCAAGCATTATTGAAAAGTAAAGGGTGGTGTAGGATGATGACAAGGTTGTTAAAGAGAACAGTGGTTGTGGTACGGAAATTATGCTCCGAGTTAATGCACTTACAGGTCGGATTACAATGATTGGCAGTATTTTATTACAATTCACCGCAATTTACCGTCTTATTTTTTAACGGATCGTATCAATAGATTTGCTGAAATGCAATTCGGAGGTGGTCAAGGAATGGTGCTTACTTCATAAGCATTTGCATTTGTACCAAATAATTTTAATCCATCTACCATCTTTCTATAGAGTTTCTCTGTTTGTCTGCCTGTTCTCTCTTTGAATTTATGAAATTTATTCCCCTGAAAGTATTGTTTGAGATGATTTTGGCAGATGAGCGCATTTACAATTATGTTGGTAGTGTGTGTGTGTGTGTGAGTCTGGGTGTCTCTATGGTAAAAATTTATACCATGCAGCACAACACTTATACCATCGATGACTTGATTCGTGAGGCAAGCACCCACGGATCTTCGGTTTGCCTAAAATACATTTTTATCAGGTAGTTAACCTGTCCAATTAAACAGGGCTATTCTTTATCATAGATATTTTACCTTAGATATTTTATTGGATCACATTTACTGGTGTGACCCTTCCGTTGAGCAAACAGCAACATCTACAAGTTAATGCTCAAAACTCAAACGCTTTCGATGCAGATGAAAAACTGACCCTGAAATAAAGGTTTCATTCTCGCAGTCCCCGTGCCTTTACATTGATTTGTTGTGTGGACACAAATTGATTAAAATTCCCTCGATAATATATTCGAACAACAAGGCAATATAATACTTTTGCGAAGGTTTCTTGTTCCGACCAGGAGGCGACATTGCCTCCAAGAACTTCACAAGACCATGGTAGTTAACCAATATGGTCAGATGGCCGGAGCATCACCAAAAACTATATTTTCTTATTGTCTGCTTCCCCTAAATAACACTCTCAATGATACTTAATATCGAACCTACAAATAACAATATTGAAATACATCGAAATTGATATCTACCCGGGGTTTTTTTTTTTTTTTTTTTTTTTTTTGGGGGGGGGGGGGGGGGGGGGACTATAAGTAACACCTTGATTCCGTACTAACGGAACTAGACTCAGGGGCAATAACCAATTCGTTTATTACGCGTGAAATCTAATATAACTAGATAATCGATAAAACACGGTACCCTGGAAGGTCGAACCTATAACTTTGATTATAAATGCTGACCGTCATCAATTTTAATATACTTCTAGTAATATAATCTGTTTAAGTACTATGTGTCTCTAGTTCTTATATTTGGCTATTGCCGTTCTTTCCGTATTATTTATGGTTAGATGGCTTTTTGACATTCAAATCGCCGCAGAAATAGAGCATTAAAATATTTAGTTGGATACAGAATACGTAAAGAAAACAAATGCGCTGCTTCCTTTCGGTCGATTTCCATATCTTTAAGTGGTTCTTACATGTTATGATTATAATACAATTGATAAATAAAGTAGAGTCCTGACTTTGTGATAACATTATCCAAATATTGCGAATACAAAATGTTACCACTTAGGAAAAAGACCTACTTTCTTTCAAAGTTTTCATTTCTGAGTAGACTTGTGATATCGCTGCGTTGTCAATTTATATCTCAATGCTATTGCAGTTTGAGGATATTTGTAAGGAAAAGAACAATGACAATGGTGGATTGCAACGTCTGTTAACCCATCAAGGGTAAATGTTCAATAATTGTAGATTTGACCCCACACCAAATTGCACAGAAAAAAATTTTGGTGTTAATAACTTCTGAAATAGTCCAAAAATAATATATTAAAAGTCTACCAAAATCAACCTAGTGGAACATGTAGAAATAGGGGGAAACGTTTGATTAGGGTAAAAAAATTAGAACTGGTTAGAATTGATTTAAATGATGTTACCAATTTATTGGGCTACTTCCTAAGGTTAAAAAAAGGTATAATTTGCCCTATTACGCTTTTATAGTTTCTAGACAATAGCTATAACAGTCAGGTCATCCTGGGGTAAAATTCATAGAATGTCCGATTTTGATCGGATGGTTGTAAAACGTTGTTACATTTGTTCCCACTAGATAAGTAACTGTAAATAGATTCTTTTTTGAACATTCCTTTCTTTTCATCTTTACTCCACCCCATAAATTTTATTTCCTCATTTCCCTCTCTATATAAAATTACAACGCTCTGACTAGTGACCGCCCATTAGACGTAGCCCCAGTCACATTTTGCGTTCCAATTATGCCACAAATATTATAGAAGACAAACCGTATATATTCGTGTTCTGTACCATTATAACGAACAATTTGACACCATTTTTTTATAACGAACGGATAAGTTCTGACCTTGAACCTATTTTGACTCTACTATTGAACTACAACCTACAATATGGCAAACTATACCTTTTTTTAATCCTGGAATGTAACGAACACGCTGGCATACTTTCGACGCGTTTTGGATACTTTTCATATTTTGACTCCCTGTATAAACCTAAACCCTCTAAAAATTATGTTCCACTCGCTTTGATTTTAGTTAGCCTTTTTGATATGTTGTTTTTAAGGTATTCTCATACAATTCTGTTGGAATTGGATTCCTGGTTGCAAGTAGGGTTGGGTTAAGGCAGCATTCATTCTATTTGACTGTCCTAAACAGCAAATGATTATGCTGTAGACATCTCGCCACCTGACCATGGTAGGATCAAATCGTAAGGTTGACTTAACAGATAAATGAATCAGTATGTTGCTACGTCATCCATTGCTTTCACTGAGAAAAAGAAAAATACGAAAATACAAAACTTAAAACTGTTGGAAGTATGAATTTTATGCATTTATAATGATGTTTAAAACATCGCATTACGCATCTACCTTTCAGTTCTCATTGTAGAATGACAACAGAAATCACTGCTTGCTTACCTTGTTTAAGTCTAAGGGGTCTCCTCAAACCACGATAGCCCCGTGTGTTCCTGTCCTGTATAGCTACAATGGCCGAGCCAGGGGGGGGCAGGGGGCAGCTGCCCCTCTTTCCCCCTAGTGATTTACATTGGCCATATACTATACTAACACATTTTAATATATGCTTGCCCCCTGAAAAATATATATGCCCCATTTGCACCCCCCCTGGAAAAAAGCTGGCTACGCCACTGATAGCTACACACAAATCTGATGCATCAAGTCCTGTATCTTGGCTCAGCACGTCAACGTGAGCGGTGGTCTCCCAGCTTTCCTCCTCCCATGCTTAGGTGTCCACTGGATGAGCTTGACTACTGGTTCGTTGTTAGTTCTATAGCAATGCCCTGCAAATCGCGTCCATATTTCTCTGATTTTCTGAGAGAGCTTGGGGAGATCTCTATATAACGTTTTGTCTGTAAGGTGTCGTTGCCAGCTAATGTTCAGTGCTGATCTGAGCATTCCTGTGTAGCAGCCATCGAGTTCCTTGGTCATTTTTGTTGTTATGGTCCAAGCTTCACATCCATCGACAGTTGCTGCAAAGATTATCAATTTAAAGTGTCTTGGGAGAGATGACCTCCAGATTTATTTAACGCATTACATGTTCTCCAGGCAGCGGTTTTGCGGACTTTGATATCTTATCTTCCTCCAGCACAGTGCCGTTGTTTGTCATTATGGTAGCATTTTGAAGGTTAAATGACAATTCCAGCAACGTTTTGATATGTGAGGTCAAAGGGCATGGTCATATAGGGTAATCATAAACTTGTAACATGTAAACATGTACACCAAATTGTTTGTATAATCACAAGGATTTACAAGGATTTTTAAAATGTGTGATTTATAGTTTTCCACAACTGGCCTGATTGCTTAATGAGTTATTAGGCCGAATAGGGCAGTCGTACAAAATTGGATGACACGGTAGTCATAGAAGTCATTGGCTATTATCATTCTGACATAGGTCTATGATGTTGATGCCTTTAAATTCTACACGAAACAAATTATTTTGAGTTATGGCCTACATTACCACAACCCATAACTCTAAGGCCAACAATTAAGACTTGTTGTTACACGAAGAACTACGAAGGGGCACATATGTGGAACTCTTTCCTGGTTTTGTGTCATTTTGCAAGGATGGAACTTGTTTGGCTCAAAATCAAATTTAGCTCCCCAGGTAGTCGATGATTCATTACGCGTAAACGCAATTCCGAGACCCTTTACATCTTGTGCACCGTGTTTGTTGGTACGGGAACTGTGATGTAGCACAAATATACACAGTTAGATTACATACTCATGTATATTGGACAAGTAGACGTATTCAATGTATCGGAGTGTCCAATAAACGGGTATTATTACATGCGATAGTAGACTGAAATGCAGTAAATTTAAAGGTCATGGGAAATTGCTCAGGAGATGTCTATTATGACGGAGTGATACTTTGGTGATGGTGGATCTTTCGTCTCAGGGGCTGTCAAATCGTTTTTCCTCTTTTAAGAGAGGATAATAAAATGTTACCTGAGGCTTCCGTTTACATCTCAACAGACACATATATGCACACGCGTAGAGTACATGTATATGTTTATTAATCCTCCAGCTCTATGATGTACTTAATGTGACTAAATGTCCGACTATTACCTATGCAAATATGCTTAATAAAGGATAACTTACGACCAGGCGGATAACCTGTCCAAGGACAAATCTCTAACAGTGCAAACGATTCGAAAAGCACTTAGTTGTAGTTTTGCTTAAAGGTATTAGAATTGCGGTTAGTGTCTAGCATGATGTGTAATTTTATCTCAAAACAGAGGCGCTGTTTCGTAACCTCAAACGCCTGCACTTGACAGTAAATCCGAGAAGCGAAGAAGTAACAACCCATTCGTTCTATGCCAATATTGAGCAGAGCTGAAGCTAAATTATATATCATTTTATGCCATGTAGGACATATTCTAAATTGGTTTGGCATTCGGCACTTAAAATACAATCCACCCTCGTGCTAAAAATCCTAAAATCCTGTATCCTCATTCATCGATTCGCTTTTGTGATTGGACACATCATTTAGCATATCGATATCATAAATGTTTGTTCACTGTTAAAGGAGGATCAACCTATTTAAGTATAATTATGTCTAATTTTGACGTATTTGCAAAACGTTAAATTGTCAAAAATCTATTCTGCACAGACCCATAGCGTCGTATCTGCATTTGGAAGTATTTGCAGTTTTACATAATGACGTATTTTTGCGACGTATTTTAAGTTCACGATAGAATTGTTATATTTTCGTTTTCTCATAGTGACGTATTTGCGCAAATGCGTCACATAACGACGTATTTTCGCGACGTATTTGTTATGTACACGTTGAAATTGCTATTTTGTCGTTTTCATATTGAATATCATTTTTTTGGATATCTAAATAAATTGAAAGTTGATTAGTGAAATATGTTTGAAATTTAACTTATTTTGGCGATTTTCCACTAGGTTTTAATTGACATATATGTTTTAATTAACAGTATGAGACGTGAGTAGATTCAGTTGGCTGAAGCAGAATTTGAACCGGCGATTTCTGGATTGCGAGACAACTGAGTTATTCGGTTTTCCTATCTTCTCTTCTTGAGTTTACTAAAATTTCATGGGATTGCTTGGGATTGCATGTTTATTTGATGGCTTTCAGATTTTGGGTTCAGAAATAATATGTTCAGAACAATAAACCACGTCCGTTCATAACTGCCATGCTATGCATACATCTCGTAGATTAATGTTACAAAAATACCTACCCTATGTTCAGAACAATAAACCACGTCCGTTCATAACTGCCATGCTATGCATACATCTCGTAGATTAATGTTACAAAAATACCTACCACTATTTTCAGAACAATAACCACGTCCGTTCATACCTGCCATGCTATGATACACCTTGTAATTAACTGTTACAGAATACCTCCCCTTTTTCCCACTGTTATCCACTTCAACTTTGTGTGGATTAGTCCTGTTGCATATCGATACCCCTTTGCTGTGATTAGAATTATTTCTTATTTATAGTCTCTATTAATTTTGAGATTTTACACTAAGCAGAAAATATCTCATTCATCATGCAGATAAAATTGATCAGGGCAGGTGTTTTGGTTACAGTTTGCAGGGACAGCACTATAGATCGAACATTAGTATTTCCTCCCGTATGTCATTAATGTGAGATGATAAAAGGCATGATGGATGCAATTTGTGTGTCTCACGTAATCTAAATTTATGCATGAATATGATGTAAATTGGTCTTATTAGGTAGTGGGAAAACCCAACTAGTGTAAAAATTATGTAAGCCATTAGATTAGCTATAGAATAAAGGCATTGATCACCGAAATGGTAGCTCCGTGCAGTTTTAGCGTCAGGATCAACTGATATGTCGGGAGCTGGCTTAAGCTCTTTCTCTCGGCATCTTCAACAAACCAAAAAACTTTAGTTTTTTGTAAACCACGTATGAATTCCTCAGTTTGTGGTCCTAAAAGTGGACATTTGGCGACAGACGGACTTTAGGTGGTAACACTTGCATTACACTCGGAATATTAAAGTCGTCGAGGGACAACCACGTCGTCTTGACTGTTGGACAAAGTGATCTTCACCACTGAAAGATCCCGTGGCATTGTATGACTTACCATTCAGAGTCTTTGCTGTGAGGACTATTATTGTTGAACTGCAACTCTTCTATAATTCTAAAACTGCACAACACATCATGATTTTTAAAATCCTCTCAGATGATTAAATTCTTCTTATCGTATCCAACACATTGGTTCTCAAATATTAATCAGCAAGATGGTACAACCGTCGCTGCTTCAATGAATTCCGCAGGTCCTTGTTTGTGCATGTGCTCCAGCAGTGGGCAGACCAGATGATGTTCCATTGCCGTGTTGGTGTTTCACAACCACAGGTAATGTCCCGATCTGCTTCTGGTAGCTCGACGTCTCCAGGAAACCTTATATCAGCCAGTTCTGGTTCTCAACAATCTGTGTGAGGCATTCGCCATTCAGCCTATGAGGAGTCAGCTCCAGGTTGGAGTATGCTCACCGGGTTCAATCAAATATGTTACTTGGTTTATGGCAAGTCTTTCTTCATAGCGACTCTCTTTGCGCTCCTTAAGACTGTTTCAAGAGTTGGACTTTGCTACGCTACGACGGATGTTCCTGGGGCAATTCCTGCTAGTATGTATAAGTTTTCCGTTGGTGTTGGACGGAGGCATCCTGTGATAAGCCGGCAGGAGGCGTTTAACGCTGAATCAAGCTTATTGGCATGTGTTGATCTTTCCCATACAGGGCAAGCATACTCTGCACATGAGTAGCACAGGGCAAGTGCCGTCGATCTTAGGGTATGTGGGCGAGCACCCCATCTTTTGCCAGTGAATTTGTTCAAGATGTTATTTCGTGAACATACTTTACTCTTCGTCTTCTCGATGTGGGTCTTATAAGAGAGAGAGTGCGGTCGAAGGTAACTCCTAGGTAGACAGGGTTATCACAGTGCTCCAGGGGTGTTCTTGACCAGGTAACTTTAAGCTGACGTTTGGCTTCACGGTTGCGTAGATGGAAAGCACACACCTGTGTCTTAGATGGATTTGCACATAGGTGGTTTTCCTCATAATAAGGAGTGAGTTCATCCAAAGATTTGTTGAGTCTCTCTTCAACAACTGAGAAGTCTCCCTTGTGAGAGACCATTCTTGAGCCTACGCCATCGGCTCTTCTTCGCTCCTAGCTGAACAAAGAACATCCTGTTTGCCAGCAATCCTCGGATAATCTCAGTCAAGCGGATGTCCTTGGTAATGTCAAGAATCTTATGGAGTAGGCATCTGTGATTAACAGTGTCGTACGCTGCTGATAGGTCGACGAACACAGTTCCGGTTACCATACCCTTCTCGAAACCATCCTCAATGTGTTGAGTTAGGTTGTGTACTTTGTTTGTTGTTGATTTGCCTGGCCGGAAACCTGCTTGTTCTGGTATGAGGTGTTTGTCTATCACAGGTGCGATACGATTGAGCGGGAGACGTTCAAAGAGCTTGTAGGTATATGGCTGAGGAGTGATATTGGTCTGTAGCTCTTGGGATTAGATGGATCTTTCACAGGCTTTAGGAGTGCCATAACATGTGCTTTCCTCCAGATCTTTGGGAACCTGTGGGAAATAAGGTAGCAATTGTAGAGTTCAAGAAGCCATTCTTTTGCTACTGGGCCGAGATTTCTTAGCTGCTCAGTTGAGATGTTGTCAAGGCCTACTGCTTTTCCTGGTTGAAGTTTAGCAATACCGGAATCCAATTCGTCCATGTTGAAGGGGCGAGTGAAACCAGGGTTGCCACTAATGCTCTTATGGTCTAGTTTGATCTTCTTGGGCTTCTTGCTGCACTTGCCATTTAAAAGTAGTTGGTGGGCAACTTGGTTGGGTGTGACATTTGGCTGCTGTGGAGATTCCGTTGGATCCCCTCGGAGCTTTCGGATGGTAGACCATGCTTTCTTGCTGTTCTGGGTCAATTGAAAAGTGGTCCCATGTTATTGAATTGCTTACCAAAATGTTCGTATGATCACAAGGATTAAAAAAATGTATAGTTTGTGCTATCTGTGACTTACCCTTATGGAGTTATAAGCTGAAAACCGTTATTGTAAGTCAAAGGTCAAATTTAGCTTCTACAGGGGTCAAATACTAAAAAAAACGCTTCAATTTCAGTGGAAATGGTCTCATATTGTTTGTAATGTTATCACAATTAAAATAAGGAATAGTTTGGATCCCCTTTTAATGGCTTCAAAACCACATGACAAAAAATCACGGAGCGGACCCCTGCCTTGGTTTGTGGGAAATTGCTCCTAGATCTGACAAAAATACCGCTACCTCACTTTTTGAGGTGATTGTCAGATTGTCCTCTGGGGACGTTAAGGATATACTAGAGCATTTCCCCGTGTGTGACCTGTGACCTAAGATTTGTTCTGTGCTTAGGTCAACGGCCTTTTCACCAAATTTGGTGGTTATAGGTGCTCATATGTGTTTCCAACTTCTTCAGCTCTAATTGAAGCACAAAAGAAAAAAGAACTTCCAAAACCAAACTAATAAAAATGACATTGATAAGTTGTAGATCACGAGCATCAAGGGCAGAAGCGCCTTGATTTAATATTACTGTAATTTATGAACATTATTTCAAAATCATTAATGCGACTAGAGATATCGCGTCTTGGTTGGGAATGATTTATGAAGGTAGATGGACTTGCACTTCGCATCAATCAAAGTATCTACAAACCTCAATTACGAAATATACAGGAAGATAAAGATTTTTAAGGTGCCTTAACATGTTGACAGATGGGAGAAGTAGAGTATCACTATGTGTTTACCTTGTTGGATCAGTTCTGAACAGGAATGAAGAAGCAAACTATGCGCAAAATGTACTAATGCATTATGAAGATTATATCCATGTCTTACCATACCATGTCTTGTCTAACCGAAACTTTGTGACAATATAGTATTTTCCGTATTTCAAATGCACAATTTTAAATAGAAAGAGTTGAAAGGTTTCTAATATAAGGACTAGAGTCATCAGATCAGTATTTGTATCGAATTCTGATATGCGTTTCTGACCAATATGTACAGAAATTTGGTGTACACTGCTTGCAAAATCAAACCTATATCATGTGCTGGTTCACAAATTTATATAAACATTGTTTGGTCAGAGTTATTTAACATATAATTTTATCAATCGTTTTTATGTGACATTTCTTTTATTGTTTTCATTAATTTTTAAATCTCTATATATCTTATATTTCACATAATTGATATTAGTATTGCATCTATCTTGCTTAAGGAATTACATTTATGCATTATTTATTACAATTCAACAAATCATTATGCAAACTCATCCATTTTACAACAATCTATGACTTCGATATATATATGCAACACAAATCAATGTTCTAAAAACATGTTCTTAATGGTATTTGTTTTGTACGTGGATCGCTGATAGTGTCTTTAACGCGAGTGCTGGCCTAAAAGTAGGATTAAATAATAATGTGATTCTTCGTGAATGGGTCTTTCACTCGGCTGGCAAACCAAACTGGGGCACTTTTTGTGTCCCGGTGTCATATAAAACAGTGTCCGTGTGACTGAGTGTCCTACCACCAATCTGTCCATTGTGTTCTCCATTGAGTGCCGTATGCATCATTTGTTTCAGCACTGTACCCAAATGGCCTCGTCTACAAGGTCACAGCTTATTCCGTACATGTTGCTATGGTAGCTAGGACACTCTCTCATGGGGACACTCGGTTTCTTTACACTGGCTTTGCGCACGCCACATATATAACGTTCAGTACACTGCGTTCCAGTATAAATGTCACCAAGTGGGATGTATGGTTAGTTCCAATTGTATAACATAAACTTTTAATAGGATTCCGTTGCG
>JAMKCH010035157.1:0-59012 GCA_023653785.1 Ophioderma brevispina | reverse complement strand
TCGGGAGTGATTTCAGTAAGGGTCCTTTTCAATTATGTCAATTTTTTTTATGCCAATTATGTCCCTTTAATCATGAAATGTATGTTAAAAAATCCTGGGATAAAGGTGTCCTCTGCAAAGTAGAAATCAAGAATAATGCTCCTCGTTGTTTTAACGTATCTAAGTGTATGTGTGTTTGGGCAGAGGAGGCTGCCTAGACCAACATAATTATCTCAACACAGGACAAATTTCAATTTTGGTCCGAAAAACAGAAGATTGACAGAATAATACAACATACAACACAACCGTGAAACCCCAAATCCTGAGTCCCTTAGGTACTATCTTATACACCTAACTGTTAACAAGTTATTTGAGGGAAAATAACAAATGTATAGTAGTAACATTGACATGTGTTTCATTGAAGTCTCGAGTCAACATTTGCTTTCGGCAGGGCACAAATTAGCATTATTTAATTGACTAATGTCAGAATGTACACACTATCATGTCAATTTGTAGAACTAATTGATATGTAATGCCAATTTCAGCACAGGGTTAACAACAAGTTGTAAATTGCACCGGAGTTGTCCCTGCAGAGCTTGACTTATTCCTTGCTCAAAACATGCACTAGGCGTTTCTAAGGGAGTCTAATTTTAGCCCTGGGTTTTAAACAAGTTTTAGTCTTACATGAGGGGACCTTTTTTTCCTTTCAAAATACTATTGTGAAAGTTAATGTACAGGTGAGAAAATCTCTGACCTGTTATACACATTTAAGGGCCCACTCATCTCGGACTAACCCTATTTAAACTCAAACTCCCCTTTCAGAATACCACTCCTGAGTGCATATAGGGATAATCAGCGATAATGCGAGAGAATAAAAAATGTGAAAATGCAGTTTTTTTTTAGCTTTATTAAATCAAAGATAGTATGTCCAATTCCATATACCTTACTTTAATCTACAAAAACACCACCAACATGAAAAATGAAGTATTTTGAGGCAATTCGTCATACTGTCCCCCGCAAATAGATATACAAGCAACATTATCTCACGTCTCATAAACAGCTTGGATTGTGTTATAACCTATACAGAATAACCAAGATAATAATGGTTGTGTTTGAGGTCAAACTGTGCATGTCATGGTGTACAATATACGCTTATAGCCTGGATATTCCAGGGAAGGCTATTTTGATCTCAAGTTGGAATTTTTTAATGCGCATGATAGAAATTACAGAATCAGATAAAATTCTGTCTTGCTTCTTTCTTTAAATTAATGGATTTTGAGGCCAACCCTTGCAGGTTATTTGCACATCCATGCCAGTAATAAAATAAATAAAAAGATACCAAATCAAATTTGATGATTTTGTTTCCAATGTTTTTTTGATCAGCACATCGCTGCTTATCCCTTTAAAAAGGAGTGAAGTTTCCACTCAAAAAGAGCTGGATTTCCCTCATTGAGGAGTTAAAACATGAAGTACAACACCTTTTGATGAGTCAACCAAGGACAGCAAGAAAATGAATGGAATCCACCCTTTTTAGAGTGATGTTCACTCTTTTGAGTGGAAATTCTTTTTAAGTACAAACTACTCATTTGGAGTGGTTTCAAGAGTTTTTGTTGGCGTCTTTTGGGGAATGAAATTTTCAACGTCGTTCACATGTAGATAAATGTTAATCAATCAATCATTTAGTTGGAACAACACTTTTACAACGGTGGCACACGTTACAAACAAACGGTGCGTCCATATAAGTACAAATAATAAACAAATTACAGTAATGAAAATACTTAAATAATTTAACAATTATGGGAATGCGCAGCTCACGGAACTGTGTCCTTGGTAATGAAGCATAGTTGTAGCTTATATCATTAGTGAGGTCCATAGTCTCAATCTATGGCACAGTCATACCTTCCATTCACTGGTTTTGCTTTCAAACTACACCCTGGTTTATCAGGATGATTGATAATACCCAGATGCATTATATGCGACTTCACTGAATTGTGCCTTGGTGAATAAGCATATTGTAGTGGATTATTTTAAAATCTCACAAAAGTGTTGAGTACTTTAAAAGTTGTGACAAAAATAACCAGCAAAATATATCGGAATTTGAGGGAAATTTATTGGCACAATGTCCATTTGATCTATGTTTCATTCCCATACGTTAATGAACATAAAGTTTTATTTTGACAACTTTTTAAAAAACGCAGTGACGTCTCAATGGGGTGCAAACCATGAGTATATTTGCCAAACTAACAAGCTTATCCCAGATCTGTGTTTTTAATGGTGGAGAACTTACAAGTCTTGTCATATCTTTGTAACCAAACACTTCACAAAGCTTCTTACCTTCCCCCTTAAAAAAAAACACTGGAGGAAAATTGCTGAACTGATTTGTGAAGTGAACAGATACTGACAGCTTTAATTGGCATTATTTGAACAGTGGTATCAATAGTTTCCTAGCTGTGTCTGAGCCATGTACTTATTTGGGGTGTTGGTATGCATGTTTGTTTTTTTTGCTGGTAAACGTGCACATGAAATCTTATAGCATTTCCTTCTTTCTTTTTATCACTAAAATATTTTTCCAGTTCTTTCTTAGCAGTGTGGGCTCTAGCTCATTAAAATCTTACATCATGTGTACGACAGAGGTACAAATCTTCGTCAAGGGAGTATGAATTCCATGGTAATAGCCATTGATAACTACATTTCATTGTGTGCTTGCAAGGAGGTTTGTAAGTCATAGCGGCCATGTGTAATTGGTGTGCTGCCTGTATTAGAACAACTCAATTCCTTTCCTATAAGGCAGTGGCTCAGGTAGGGCGGCCAGAAATCCCAAGTTCAGACGTCGCCATTGTTTTTAACACTAAAAGCGAATCTTGACGAAAAATTTGAATTTTTTAATGTTTTAAGGATATTTTCCTTATTCCAAACCGTTGAGTTGAAGAAACAACTCCACTGGATGGGTTATTTCTGATTTTTTTGCATGAATAATGAACGATGACGAGGTCCGTATGTGGGTCCTGGGAACACCTATGACCGACCCACTCAAAAGCACCCCAATTAGTTTGTGGTTTGCACTTCATTGCTGTAATTTCATTTGGGTGAATTGCTATAATGACTGAGGCTTGGCCGCCCCCGCCCATGTCAGTGGCTCTTGAAATTGTTCTTCGGCAATGTGCAGGTCGCTTAAAAGAACTCATTTCAAGAGCCACTGATCATAGACTTGGCATAATAGAATGTTTGATGTGGAAGTTCTGGCAAATATCACTATTGCACTTATGACCGTCTTCACTCACACACATTTTGAAATCCACACCCTTCAGTGGGGATTCCTGGGAATTTTTGATATCCAACACAGGAGGTATAGAATTTGCATGGAAATCCATTTGCAACTCATGTAAATCATGTTAAGTGCTTCAACCGGGAGACTAATAGCTTCCAAGGGAACAACGTATTTGGATAATTTAATTTGAAGTAACCAGCCTCTGTTTAAGATTTTGGTAAAGTCTTCCATGCATGGGGGGGGGGATGGAGTATGTAGTTCAAATGGAACACCCTAATTCACTTACAATCCATAGTTGTGAAGCAGCATGTGTAATTGTCCAACCTGCAGCTAACTCCTCATGTTGTTTGCCCACCAGTCTCTTACTGTTTGGACCCCCATCCGCGGGGCTACCGACTACCAGGCCTGACAACATCACCTGTAGATGCATTTATGTCTCCTCTTTCTAGCGTCTTCTCTCCGCTTTCCCGCTAAGAAGGAGGCGAGGATAGTATGGATGCCTTAATTGGAGTAGATGGATGGGGTGAAGATGCTCTAGACAATGGGTGGAAGGGATTGGCTCGGAATTGGGATGACAGAATTTGAGCGTAATCCGTTCGACTTAGAGCCGGGTCTTCGCTCTTTGTAGCGTCTTTGCTGCTTCTCAAAAAAGTAAGGATGTGAGCGAGAATAGCAGTGGTTCTTAATTGGAGTAATGGATGGGGTGAAGATGTTGTAGACAGTGGATGGCAGCTTGGCAGGGACCATTTTGGAATAGTGAAATGAATAATAGTGCTTGTACATTGAGCTACTTTATCTCTCCACTCTTACAGGATAGTGTGAGCAATGATAATAAGGGTGTGTAATTGGACACATAATGGAATGGAGTAAGAATTCTTAAGATTGGTAAGAAAATGATGTGTGTGATTATTGTGAATGGTGATAATAGGGTTGAAAGAACTTAATGCATCATGTGGAATCTGACTATTGAAATGGTGAATCAGGAACTTCATAAGAGCTGATCTTTGAAGAAGATTGAATTTGTTTGCACACATTTCATATATATAAATGAACACTTAAATTTATAACCCATCGTATGGGGAGGGTTTAAAGGGGAGTTTATTAGAGCGGTCCCACATCCAGTTCATGGAACGTTTGTCATCCAATTTATAGAGCTTAAGTTTACCAGCAGTAGTTGTTGAATGTTAATTGTGTTTGGGATATTTTTTTTTAAAGCCTTTGTCTCTGTTTTTTCAAAAAAATATGGGGTTGTGGCACAAATTACATTTAAAATTTAAAATTAAGGAGAATTACCTTCTTTTGCTTTTTGTTTGACAACATGGACTACCGTATTGAAGTTAGAATACTTCCACTAGCCCTTAGACTGATTTATGAGGGTCTCAAACATTCTAAATTTTTTTTTAAATTTAAAAAAACTCAGGCCAAAAGGAAAATTCATCGAACCCACATCGATGGGTCCCATCTCTATCTACCAATCTATAGAGCGATTTGGGGAAGGACGAATATGTTGCGCAATTAGCTTTGTAATGTTTCGCTAGTGTTACCGCAACGCAGTCTGGGTATTTTTCAATGTAAACATTTTTACCTTTGCCAATCTCAGAGAAAGAGGTATGAATAGGATCTTCATCTACAAAGATATTTCAGCTAAAAAATATGAACACAATCATAGGGGGAAATGCCAACAAAATAGAGTGAGGTTCGACCTTTGTGCTCTGCAACAATGATATATTTTCGTCAAAAATCTCTTCCAGGTTACAACCATAACCCCCGGCCATGGCTATTTCCACCATACCACTTACCCACCCTACCCTACATTAACAATTCGTAATCCCACAAATTTCTTTATTTGACAGCAACATTTAGTTTCACTACAATAATACCACTTTTTAAAATATTCCGCTCTCTAGAAAGCACAGTTTTTTCTGATACATCTTTAACGCAGTGATAGCTCTTCTTACAGGCTCCAATTTCCATTAACACATCAAAACTTTCCATTTAAATAAAAACAAACAATGTTTCAAAAACCAAAACGTTTGTTTTACACCCAAAACCTTAAAACAAAAATACACCGAAATTTCCAGGGGTCAAACACCACCATGCCAGTAATTTGTACGTACATTTTTCAACCGTCCGATTGCCCTACATTTACAGAGATCCGCGAACAAAAAACGATCACAAAAGAGCCAGAGTAAACGTAATGTAGTGTTGCTACGGACCGATAAAAACGCGGAATAAAGGTAAAAGCAATTTCATTTCAAGAGAGGAAGGGGTATTATAAGTGAGGGCAAGATAAGAAGCAATTGAAAAAAAAACGAGTTACACATTGCGATCTCTGTGGTTTACAAAACTTGCAGGAGGACCTGTGCTAAGCATGGGCATTTTGCTAGTCATATTTTATGTCCCGAGCCTAATCATCTGTCCTAGTTAAAAAAATTGTCCAGGCAGAAATTTCCTTCAAGCAAACAGTAGCCTTTTTATTTGGACGAACTTGAGATACGCAGCAAATTTGTCCATCATCACTTCAAGCTTAATCAGCTATTTACACAGATGTGCAGAGAGAATTAGCAGGTTAACAATTTGTAGCCCATGTGACGCTGGACGACAGAAGAGCCAATTGAATTAGGACGGGTTTTAAAAAGACATATTTGGCCTCATGTGGGAAGATAAAATATTGATTGATTAACACTGAAACGTTCGGACCGACTGCCAGATACCGGCAATGTTACGAAGCCGGGAATGTGTTGCCGGAACCGGCAGTGTTGTTTCCCACAATGCAGTGCAAGCGCGGTCAATTTAAAGTTGGTAAGTTAATTTAATAATGTATTTTTTAGCTTAGAAAGTGATTGTAAACAAAGAGGCGTCAATAATGTTTAACTACGAATAAACAAAAAATTTGTGATATAAAACGATTTAACCTCAATTTCAATAAAAATAAAAAAGGACAAATTTTATTGTTGCAATTTTTACACAACCCACGGTGAAACTTTTTGGTCCGGTGAATTTGGCGACATAACCATACATTTCGGGTAAAATATGGATTCCTCACACCCCTCAAAATATATGTCCCCATCCAATAGACATCGTGAAAAAAAAAAAAAACAAAAAAAAAAAAGAAAAAAAAAAAAAAAAAAAAAATAAGGTTTCCGATTCTGCAGGGATGCTTGTTTTTTTATGTTTGCCTGAACTGGCAATATCTGCCGTCTGCGGCAACATTGCCTGATCCGGCAGTCGTCCCGAACGCTGATGGCATATCCTTGTAAACAAATGATGACTTCATTATTGGTTATGAAGTGAATGCTGTAAGAAATTTATATTTGTCATATTAATAGTGTGTAATGTGTGGCCCGTTACTGTATACCCTATTCATCATCACTATTTTGAAGCATAGCTCTTGTGTAATTTAAAAAACAAAAAAAAAAAAAAACGCAACCACAATCACCAACCCCAACCCCAGCACAAACTCCAAACTTCCAAACCCTCTACCCCAAGCTCCAAACCCTACCCTAATGTATCTTAATCCTAACCCTATACTGATCAGAGCTCTTATCCTTTCCCAACAAGCTCTAATCAACCCTGAAATGTGCTCTAATTATAACCCTAAGCCTATTGAAGTTTCTCTCATCCTAATGCTTACTGCTAATTATAGCTCTAATCCTATAACCCCCAACCTCTGCTTCTTACTCCCTATCCTTAAATCTGACTTAATCTCACTTCCAACCCAAACTATAACTCGAGTTGTAGATGTAACTCATCATGCGAATATAAGAATCAAAAAAAAAAAAAAAACAAGCGCATATCGCCATTTCAGAATTCCCATCAAACTTACTATTATGCAAAATCGTTGGTCAGTGGCTCTTGAATGTGTCTTCAGCAACACAGCTGAAGAATCATTTTAAGAGCCACCGACTCTAGGAAAGATAAATTGAGTCATTTGATTATCCTAATACATTGTTGCACACGATGTATCCCACGGCAGCTATTGCATCTACAACCTTCTTGCATTCCCATGATGAACTCTAACTGATCCCCAAGTTGTATAACCTGAAATACGGTCAACAGCTATGAAGGAAATGGTGTAAGAGAATTGATGACCTTACCACATTCCGACCTAACTATTCAAGCCCTCTTTAATTATGCCCACACTGACTACGAGTACTCCGCCTCTGTCCTATCAATTTGCATATACGCCTTATTGTCTAAGAGCCCTATCTTGCATCTTCGACACAGCTTTTCTGAAAGCCTGTTTTACTGATGAAAAATTTATTTTAAAATGAGAGCATAAATAAATGATGAATATTTCACTATGTATTGAGTCAATAGGGTTCAAGTATGCTGTCCCTCACAAGTGTTTAATTATTCCGCACTGACACCAGACTGGATGTATGTTGCTCCAAGCGTGAGTCAACCAGGATTAAAAATTAATTGTGACTAAAATTATTTTATGCAGTACGTGATAACTCCTCTCCAGAAAGTGAATTGACCTTTAATGCCCTGCTTTGTGCAGACCAGTCATAGACTTTCCATTAAAAGACTCCCCAGAATTTTTTATGTAGGGACATGATTGCCCCTTGCAAAAGAATTTGGCTGACTTTTGATCTGATCTTGAGCTTGTATCACATTTAAAGCCTTATCAGAAGTCTTAGTCATTAAACAGGGGGGTAGGACACGATCTACTCGATTTGGGCATTGGGGATTTCCAAACGGTAATTTGTGGAACTGCTACGTGCATTTACTATGGCAGTCTCGGTCCCAGTGACATTAAAAAATCATCTCTTAAACCTTTGTTCAAAAGATCTTAGTAATATCATGATAAATTAAGAAAAAATCATTGGCTTCAAAATCCGTCGGGGTTAGTGGATTAACCCCGCTGCAAAATAGTGTAATTTCCAATAACGGTCATTTAGATTTAAATATTCGTGACCAGGCCTAGTCTTTAGTCAAGTCTGTGTGTAACCATTCGATATGCGAAAGAGCGCCCTCCTACCGTTAAGTCTTTGAAACAGACTAGCACCCGGAAGTTGATGCCGTTTTGAATTTGCTGTTGCTGTTAGGTTGGCATGTCCTACCCCCCCTGGTCATTAAACTTAATGATAAAGAAGATTTTTTATCTGTTACTCTCATAAACTATGTATGATAATAGTGTGGTATAATGTTGAAACATTTTCCAATTTGTGCTGATAATAATTTTTTTTAAAAGTTTGCACCAAGACAATTTTGTGAAATGCTTGCCAGTTTCTCAGAGTCTTTATAATATTTAATCGTTCTCGGGTTACATCAAGTTTACTTGATCCTCGAATGCACGGATTGAGTTTCACTTCATCATAGGTTCAGTTAGAATCATACATACAGGCACCCTTCTACAAAAATTACTATAACATGCGATCGCTTGAAACTCTTAAAAAAAAGACTGAAATACATTAGCGCTCTTTCACTGGTATCCACTTAACACAGTCCCGGTGGTCGAGTGGTATTTCTCACGCCTAGACAGCGAGAGTGACCAGGTTCAAGACTCTGTATATTTCATCTTTATTTAATTCGATGCTCCCATTTTCTCTGGGTCTTTATATTATAAATTTAAAGAAGGAATAAGAATTGTAATTGATCCAGCATTACCAGGTCACAATTAATCTTGACTTGAAAAGGGAAGAAGCCACTGTACATATACATAATTAATTTTGTAATAGAAAACTGATTGTGTATGCACCACATTCCATTTGCAAATTCCAATACCTTATTGACATCCATAGCTGGGTGGGGATTCCACCCAAATTCACCAAATGTGCAGATTAAAGCGGCACTGGCACATTTTCAGAAAAATATGAAATTTCTTCAATTTGCTCTCAAATGATAGTCTTGGTCATTGGAAGAATAGAGATATATTTTACACATAAAAACAACATACCCCAAAACAGAGAGGGACATTAATAAGAGGCTAAAGACATCCAGGTAATTTGTAGGCTAACTTTTAAGTTTGCCGTAACTTATGTGTCTATACATGAATATTATAGACCGTACTCATTGATATTAAAACCACAAAAGGTAAAACCAGCCAAACAAGTGCATGCCGTGAGAATCAACTCTGCATGGGTTTTCTTGTGTTACACAACATTTCAGTTGTCGTCTGCTGCATCGATGGCTTGTTGCCGGCAACATTAAATTATAAAAAACGTTCTGGTTACCCATAAGCGCGCTGATTTGGTCTGATAATTTTCAGGTGAGGGGCTAAGGTTTATATAAAAGCTTTCTAACTATGCAAACATCAATTTTGAAAAATCTAGAGGGCACACTATTTTCTAAGTGCAGTTCTCTTTAAAGCGCAGATTTGAATGTACTATCGTGTGTATTTAAAGGATTAGAGCGATTTGCTAATCGAAACACGAAAAAAAATCATCAAATTCATATTTTTGTATTTTGTTTACTGGCATGGATATGCAAAACATAACTGCAAGATGGTTGGCTTGAAATCCGTGTATAAAAGGACAGGTAGTGCTTGTAATGATGCTTTAATTTCTATAAGTGAGTATCAAAATTCCCACTTGGATCAAAAAGCCTTTCTCGGTAAATAACCCAAATTTAAGAGGAATTGGGCCCATGATCATACATTTTGACCTTCAAAACACAAAAATTATGTCTTTGTTTATTTGTGGCTAGTAAAACCCACAATCAGCTTGTTATTGAGGTTTGAGCGTCATCGCTGATTGTCTTTGCGGGAGACTGTATGACCAATTTCCTCAAAAAAAAATACTTCGTTTTTTTCACTTTATTTGGGGTTTGTTTCATTAAAGCAGTTATATGACATGATCACACCTATACCTGATTTATAAGTTGTTTTAAACAAATTGCATTTCCACATTGTTCGATTCTCTCGGCAATACGCTGCTAATCCCTTAATGTTAGAACAAATGCAAACTAACTTTGAAAAATTTTACCCCAGATAAAAAACACACTTAAGCCAATTTCAGGCATTCTCAAAATTCAATAAGATCTACAGTGCTTTTCATACATCTCCACTTGGCATGCATCATTCTTACATCTATTGCATCTTAAGAAATCCCGTCTTGTTGGCAAGAGATGAGCTAGAGGTTAGTTAGTTCAACCCAAAAGGTCCACACACACACAGCACATTTCTCCCAGATGACCTTGTAAGCAATTTGACACGCCACGCTCCCACATGGCTTATTAGAGCCGTGGACAAGATCATTTTTTATTGCCAAATGTTTGTGTTTTAATTTATGGCTTGGAGCCGATCTACAGTGTCTCCCGGGGTTCGATAAAAATATGCTACCCATTAGTAATTCATTGGGACATTTGGGAAGCTGAACTTACTGGCAATGCTTCACCTGTTAGATACTCTTAAGGTAGGTATTGGGCTATTATGCTCCACAGAAAAAGTAATAATAACAAAATCAGATTAACTCAACCAGATGGTGTTGAATATTGGTTCATAAAGAACAACTTCAGTGCACACTTTCAAATTCAAGTGGCTAGTTTTTATTTCTATGTTTCTTATTTATTGACAAGTCCTTAATTTTTGGGAGTAATAATTATTTTCTATCAACGAGGGCAGGCCATGTGGTATCAACCTTCAGGAAGCAGTTTTTTTTAACCAAAATAATTGAATCCCGAGGGTGGTTTTGTTAATAAAGTGTTTAATTTTTTAGAAATTTTTGTTATTTTTTAAAATTTGTGGAGAAAAATAAAAACACATGATTTTAATGCAAAATCTAATGAAATTTTTAAGTTCTCTTTCATATGACACCTATTTTATAGATGAAGGTGTAGTCGTTCTGCGATGAATACGATTGGCATTCTAGTGTTTCTAGAAAAAAAAATCAGTACTTAATGACAAGTTACTAACATTACTAAGCACTACTATTTTTCTTGGCTAGTACCACCCAAAGAAATTAAAACTCTTTGAAATTCAATACATTTGAACTGAAACAACAAACCAAAAAAACATTATACCGTGTTGTTCCATAAAAACGCCCCTGCTCTAAATATAAAACGCCCCCCCTACGATTTTTGGATAAAAAACAATTCAAGAAAATGAGTTAAGCTGAACTAAATCACCATGAGGTAATGGCCGGGACTGCTGTAATCCATATCATAATCGCTATTGGACAGTTGTATAGTTTTAATTCGTATGGAACTTTGGACCTCGGTAGGTGCGAAAAAACAGCGTGGACGCCTGCTCATTCGTGTGTATATTTTTGGTAATCAGCGAAAAATAAGCATGTGTATGTTATTTTGCTGTGTTTTGACTTTCCAATTTGACTGTAATAAACGCCCTCCCTTTGAAAAATGCACCACCACCCGGGGCGTTATTAGGAAAAACAATCATGGTTTAAATTGAAAACGATCTTATAGAATAATTTTAACTTCAGAAAACAAAAATATACAAAATATTGGGTTTTTCAGCATCTTTCCATTTTTTTGTCTATTTTTGCACTGTGCAAAAATCGTCCCTGTACAAAGTCTATAGGAAATGAGAACATAAAATTAAAATCTCAAAATGCATACTACAAAAAAAAACACATTTCAACCAATTCTCAACAAAATCTTTTCCAGGACGCGTAGCCGATATCTACCTTAATCTATTTTTACCTTCCCCCCCAATTGTCACAAAAATGGTAGAGGAAAGAATATTTTGGGGGGCTTATAATACTTTGGACATATGTGGGTCCTCATGTCCATATGAGGTTATTAGAATTTACAGCCATGGGTTATTTTACATTTTTGTCTTGATATCAATTGGAAATGTGTGAAACCCCATAATTACTATGGTATATTTAACACTATTCCAGAAACATCAGGATGGATGGATTTCTTTTTAACATTGTTAAAGGAAAATATAAACTATGATACAAATCCAATATTTATTTATTATTATTTAATTGATTACAATGCATTGGATACTACTATAAATGACATAATACTAACCTGGAAGGACAAATTATTATAATTTTAAAATAGGCTGTCTATATAGCTAACCCTTAGGAAGTCAACCTAGTTACACATTCTTAAAAATGTGTAAATTTGAATACATTTATGTTTATATCCTTGTTGATACTTTAGTAGAACAAACTGCAACCTGAAATGTAAATTAAAGGGACAGAATGGCATGACAAAAATTGGACATAATGAAAAGGACCTTACTGAAATCACTTCCATGAGTTTGAAAACAATTGGATGTTACATTTCTGTAAAAACCAGTAAAAACAGGAAGAGTTCCAGGGGGGAGTGGCAGTTTGTGGAGAATTTCTGGAACAGAAAAGCAAGGTGTTCACATCCCCTGACAGAATTTACAGTGTTGTATCTACGAATGTTTTGTGACACAATTCAAAAGCATCAGGATTAGCACCATCATACATCGCAATGGGTGAGCTGACTGACACCATGCGTTGAAGTTTTGGTAAATGCTGGCAGTAATGTCAGGCATCCTTGTTCCAGAAAATTGCCAACAAACTGCCACCTCCCCTCCACACCCCCAACACTTTCATGTTGTCTGTTTTACAAGAAGTAAACATACCAAATTGTTTTTAACAGCGTGGAAGTGTAGTGGTTTCAGGAAGGGTCCTTTTCATTATGCATGATTCTTTTTCTTCCATTATTGCCACGTGAGGTTAATATCTCATCACAATAATTTAATTCTTAACTTTTGTCTTTTCTCTTGAATGTCCTGAATCGGGTGTGTTCTTCTACTGTTTCTAGTCCATGTAGGTAAGTAGTCCAAAATGCTTGTCAGTGTTTTCATTACATTTTGAGCTTGGAAACAAAACCAAAAAGTGATGTAGGTTGCATGGCTTCAAGGCATTACAAAGGGACAGCAGTCGTTATTATGCGGGGGGGGGGATGGGGATAGAGGATTATTCTTTTTTCAGATGGCAAAGCTATGACTTGAGTATGATAAATTTGGTTAAGGAAATGTACAAGGATGTTATTGAATCGCATATTATACAGCCCCAAGTTGGCTAATAGTAACCCCAAAGTGGTTTAAAATTTTAACACCCAATGGTTGGAGTGATAGCCGTGGTAGCACTAGGACCCCCGAATCTCTGAAAATGGGGGTCAAATAAGAGGTCATGACTATTTACTACATAGGAAGTTGAATTTCAGGGGGTCTAGATGTTGGAATTTGGGGACGGACAACAAAATGCAGGTTAGTGACTACCCATGTGATAGTTATTATGGACTACTTTTAAAATAATGTACGTGTTTTTAAAGTTCAGTTTTCCACTTTAAAGTGGCATTTTGTGATCCACAGACGTGTCTCTGACTTAATAAAGAAGTTGGGATTGTTTGGATTATAAACCTAATATTAGCCCTTTTATTTATGTGTGTGTCTGTACGACATTTGCCAAGTTCATATTTTTTGTCCATTAAATGGCAGTAATTACCAGCACAGATTCTGTGGTGCACTGTGATTACAACATAATACTATTGTAAAAACCATAAACCAAAATGAGCTGAAAATTTGCAAATGAAGTTTCTCAGGAATATCTAGCAAACCACAAACTAAGAGAAAGTGCTAGGATTTTGAAATCCACCTTTAAAGAAGGTAACGATTAGCCACTGTGATAGTGGATGTGGTTATTACAAGGTATGCACAAAAGGAGACGGTTGGCAGGATCCTGAATGCACCTTTAAAGGGGGATGGCCCGATTTAAGGATATGAAGCTTTCATCTTAATAGATGCCTTCACTCCAAACTACTCATCTGTAACGTTCGCACCAATATTCAAATCCGTTTGATGCGAGAGCTAAAATCGTGATTTTGTAAGCCCCATAGAGTACTTTGCAAAAATTAATTGGTCAACCAAAAATGGGGCACATTTTCCGCTGCATAACTTTACAAACCAAACCATCCTTGGCTCTAAGGATTTCACGATAAATGAGATGAAAATAGTAGCTTCTTCTGGTACCAAAATGGTGACTACGCTGGTAACAATCTGAGACTTTGGAGACGAGGCTATAGCGATTCGGGCCATGGACCTTTAAAGAAGGTAGAGATTAGCCACTGTAATAGTTGATGTGGTATTGCAACGTCCTGCCACAAAAAAAGAGAAGTGTAGGATCATGAAATGCACCTTTAAAGCGTAGAGTTTAGCCACTGTGATAGTGGATTGGTATTACAAGGTCATGCCCAAGCTGCAAGGATCATTGAAATGCACATTAAAAAAGGTAGATATTACAACCCTTATAATAATGGATGTGGTATTATTTATACAAGGTCTGACACAATATAAACAAATGCGAAGGTGTTAGAGATGGTCTGCACAAATAAAAAAGAAGATGCTTAGGATCATGAACATGCCACCTTTTAAGACGGTTATATTATAATCCCTTTAATAGGAGTAGTTTACCAGGTTGCCTCAATATAAACAACCTCTGTCACTGAAGTCAAAGTACAGATATTAAAGACAAGGTGGTACTGGTACATTTCTCAAGTAAAAGAAAAGAAGGAAAATAAAAAATTAGCTATGCTTAGAAGAAGGTTGATGTGCTGGTATTGAACTTCAGAGGAGTCCCTTTGTTATTTTCTTAGGCTAAAGAGTTAAACCGAGAAGCTGTGCCGTTTGCTTATGAGTCAGAATCGTGGAGCCATTAGGAGGAAATCTCTTGGGGCAGGAGACAAAATGTTGATGTGCTGGTAGTGTGTGCATTTTTTAAATAATTGGTAGATGGGAGCGTTTAATTGTAACAACTGATTAATGGGTGTGAAGGGTGTACCTGATTGACAATAGCAGGTTTCTTCCTTTTTATTGGTTGAGTGGGGATACGCTCCGTTGAGTAATGCACTGCCTCATTTGTGATTGGTAGCGAGACGACGTCTGGGAATTAAATTGGCCTAAAATGGTCTGTTTGTGTTTGAGGGAGGTCTATGCGTTATTGTGTTGGAGTGTCGCATGCTCTTCTCGCAAAGTTGTCCATTGAATAAGTCCCTTCCTGCAAGGTGCGATACCGTTTATGTGAAATGAGGTTTTTTTTTTTCAGATTTGTTGTCTAGCTCCTCTATTTGGGAGGCAGTTGGAAAGAGTTTTGTTGGCAAATAAAAGGTGCAGTTCAGGTGAAAAGAGCATGACTTGGAACTCAACTTGAATTGAAGTTTGGGAGATTGACAGCATAATTGTTGCAGAGAAAATAGCTTTATCATTGTTTGGTGGAGTGAGGGGGATGATGTTATCAAGAAATTTTTCAACATATTACTGATTTCTCTCAGTAAGATCCTGCTATTGTGGGCAATTTGTATTTGTGAGCTTCCATATTTTCACTGAAACATGAAAGGGGAGGGACGAATTGGTGTAGAGGTCGAGTTCGATGACCACTTTCACCAATGCGGGCCCTGGTGTGATTCCACAGTGAGGCCGTGAGCCAAGTGGTATGTGAATTTGGTTGCGATCCATTACTCGTCCTCGCAGGTTTCTCCGGCACTGCGGTTTCCTCTGCATCAAAAAGGATCCTTCCCATGAATATGTCCCCGCTGGTCTTGCGAATTCAAATGTTATACAATAAAAAAAAATTGAAGGCAGGTCAATGCTTAATTTGTTCTGTCAGGGAGTTTTCACCATCCATTTATTTCATCTTTACCCTCTCCTCCTTCCTGGTCCTCCCCATTCTTGATTTTATCTTCACATTTCCTGGTAGGCTGAGCTGACTTCCCTGTCAGTGCAGCTTGTGGCCGGCAATATCTCCCAATCCATGCCTATTAACTAGTGCACACCACAAATTGTGATACACAGAGTGATAGATCGATCAGGATTAGATAGGCATTATCAGACATTGTGGTTACCTATCAGAGTAGAACTAGCATATCAGACCATGGTGGGTTACTATCAGCAGTAGGTAGAATTTATCAGGACCATGGTGGGTTACTATCAGCAGTTAGTAGTAGTAGCATTATAGACCATGAGGGGGTACAAGAGAAAGATATCCGTATTCTGCCCACATGCATGCTTCAATGGAGGATTTGTACTTGTAGTCATGTGAATCATTCGAGATGAAACATTCTTAAAATGCAAGTTTGTATCGTCACTGTCAATTTAGCCATGTCATCTCTAACGATTACATCAGTAGCATGTAACTAAAACACTCCATGGAGCAATTGGCATTGTGGGAAGCCTAATGATATCTTTTTGTGGGTTACTTCAGCAGTAGATAGACCATGGTGGGTCAATATCAGCAGTAGAGAGCATGATTAGAAATGGGTGGATGTAATACCAGCAGTAGATAGCATTATCAGACCATGGTGGGTTTATATCAGCGTAGATAGACCATGGTGGGTCACTATCAGCAGTAGAGGATTATTAGACCTGGGTGGATTATATCGCAGTAGAGAGCATTATCAGACCCATGGTGGGTTACGATCAGCAGGAGATAGACCTGGTGGCGTCACTATCAAGAAGGAGAGAGCAGATTAGACCTGGTGGATTATTAGCAGTAGATAGCATTATCAGACCACGGTGGCCTACTATCAGCAGTAGATAGCATGATCAGGCCATGGTGGGTTTACTATCGCAGTAGATAGACATGCGTGGGTGGATATCAGCAGTAGATAGCATTATCAGACCATGGTAGGTTACTATCAGCAGTTTGATAGCATTCAGACCATGATGGGTTACGATCAGCAGTAGATAGCATTATCAGACCATGGGGGGTACTATCAGCAGTAGATAGAATTATCAGACCATGAGGGTTTACTTATCAGTAGTAGATAACATTATAAGATAATGGTGCGGTTAATATCAGTAGTAGATAGCAGTATCCGATCATGGTGGGATAATATCAAGCAGTAGAGAGCATATCAGATAATGGTGGGTTACTATCAGCATAGAAGTAGATTAGCATATCAGAAAATATCAAAGGGTTTCCATATTGTAATGCCTTGTTAAGGATTACTACATTTCCATGAGTGTTAACATATATTTTTCCAATTTGTACATTGGGATTTTAAAAAAAACTTCACACTAGGCTTGATTAGCAACCCTTAATCAAAATGATATTTGATGCTGTCCATTTCCTTACTAGCACTTTTAAACTGTAGAGCCCCCCAAACACGAGGCTAAGCCAAAAAAAAGAGACATTACCAACCAATAACAAACAAGCACATGATTGTTTCACACTTTGTCTCGCAGCAGACCAAAATCGTTCAAGTAAATAGAAGCTGCGCTGATCGAGGTACTCGGTGGAGAAATCAATTGGGCCGGCCATTGGGGAGTGTTTCCGGTATCTGCTGGAGCATTCATCTGATTACTCCTGCGGGCTATATCGAGTTGATTTACAAGGAGTGTTTCAAGAGGGGTGGATGATCTTTATTTGGAAGAGGTGGATTTCCCTTGCTCTTGTTTTTCATTAAATAGGTATAGAGGCAAAATGGTGGTTTGTACAAGTTTTAGGACTGGCATGTGAAGGTTTTTTAGCAATAAACTGGAACATGTTGGCATGGTTATGCTTATTTTCTTTAAAATCATCCTTTTGAGAGGTAAAATGAGCAATTGGATGTGCAGCCAGGAGAAAAAGATCCTGAATAAGGTCATGAAGCGTCTTTACGGGTGATAAAAAGACAAACAACACAAAACAGTCCTATAGAGTTGTGGCAAAGTTAACGGGACAAACCTTGAGTGCAAAGACTTGTATATGTGAAGAGATAGAATAAAGGTGGCATTTTGTGTCCATTTCATCCTATTCCTCCCTGACGTACCTAAAATAAAGTTGAGATTTTGATATCATGATATCAGCTAAACCATCATTAGTAATCCTGGGTCAATAATCTTACGTGCAAATTCAGTTGTATCGTAAGAATAAACATTTTTGTATTTTATGTCCGTAAACGGACAGAATTAACAGCATTAGTGGCTTAATAGGACGCATGGGAACCAAGCATTTGCTCATAACACAAAACTTGCAAGTCGGAATAACTAAAATTATGTTAATCAGCTTTTCTCAAGCTTTTTTGTGTGTGACTAATTTTTTTTGCAGTTGCCTTTTTAATTTTTTTTTAATTCATGATTTTGAGCCTTTCCATATATACTAAGTTTGCTTGTATCAATCCAATGAATTTCCATGATAACTCTCCATTTAAATTCAAAATGAGTTATCCACGGGGGAAGTGTCGCTTTCCAAATGGAATACCTATTGCTTTACTTTGCTTCTCTTCAACCTACATATCCCTGTTTGGTTTAACACACTGCAAATATTTGACAATTTGTTACTTTTTTAAAAAAAAACCGAAAAAAATTGAAAGCACTGAATTATGTCATATCATATTTGCACTATTAATTCAATATTACTTACTAACAACTCTTGTGTACAATGAGCCGGTTAAATCCTTAAAGCGCATAATTTGCCGCAGATCAAGATTGATCAGGTGGGTTTCCAATCTCTTTTTCCCTGTGTATTGTGCCGTCCCCAATTTGGTCAACTTGATTATGAGATATGCATATATTTATTTGTGCTGTAATGGGTATCCTGATGCATGGGCATTTGGGCGAGTACTATTCCATGCTGGTAGAAGTATTTGTTTGTCGAAGGAGCTGGGTTGAGTCAATGTGAAAAAAATATTAATTGTATTGAAGCTTTCATGAGTCTATTTTAGTGCTCTATTAACCTTGTGTATTTGCTTTCAATATCTACTTTGTTCCAAACAAAATTCAAAATTTTGACTAATTTTTGAAATTAGTTGTAAAACTTAGGGCCATGTTAGGAGCGTCCGTATCATACTCACGCGGCCCCTGAGCCTTACCTCAGTTGATAAAGCCTGACACCACCACAAGCCATTACCAATGACTTGTGGATATGCTCAAAGAAGAAGTAGGAACATGGCATTCAAATGAGCCAACAGCCTAGCTTGGGTCAGGTGTTTGTGTTGTACATTAAAACAATACCAAATTCACCTTAAAACTTAGGATCAAAGTTCCTTCCCCAAGAGGGATTCAAGATTTGGCACTGAATCCAGATATCTCCAACGTGGCATCAAGAGAGGCCCTACTATATTGCAGCTCTGGAGCCAGACCTCAATCAGGACAAGAGCAGATACAGCTTATCTCCGATTTATTCATCTGTCATCATCAGGTTGTTGACCGCGGTTCATCCCGTAGTCACATGACCACCTCTCGCTTCCATCAAGTCTGAGAAGTCACGCGGATGCAGGACAATAAATTCAGTAAGTCTAATTTTTGTTGAGAGAACTGTTTAAAAATTAATTTTACTTTTTTATGATATGATATGATTTTCACCATTTTTTTCTCTCTTCCCCTTTTTAAATCAGTCATTCCTATCAAACTGCAATCATTTAAATCGTCAAACTTTGAAGAATTCTAAATTATAATAGAGAAGATCTGTCAATTGTTGGGCAGATTGGCATTTGGTCTCTATTTTGTTATTACTTTAAGCAACTGAGAAATTGTCAATAACAAAATTTGCCTGTTTTTTTTCCTCCTGTGGTTAATTTCCTTTTCTCCTCAAATGGATACTTGTTAATGATGTTACATTGTCCAATTTGAATACCCATACCTTCTTTTTGAGTAGTTTTTAATATACCTATATTGGAAATTTTAACCAAAATAATGCCAGGAAATGTTCGATCGTGATAAAACAGTTGCGTTTGTATTTACCATACAAATATGTTTACGTTCTCCTCTTCCTATGCACTGCGCAATATGCATGCAGTCCGAAGTCCAGCTATGAAACCTAACCACAAACCATCATAAAATTTCCAACTCAAACCCTTCTCTCTATTTCCACATTTGGGGGGGGCTCCCTGCATACAACTCCTTTTGCCAAACACAAACAAAAAGGCATGTATTCACCACCCACCACATTTATATGCCAAAAAAACAGTGATTTTAATTCGTGGAGCAGCCTCCATATCTCCTGCCAGAGCCCTAATCACTGCAGCCCTTATATCCTTACAAGGGCGCCACCCCGGAAAACCCTACTGGTCGATTTTTCTATACCAGTTCCATGTCAGAAAAGCACACCTTATATTTGATATGTCACTGCTTTGGGCGTCGTCTTTTTTTCCCTCGCATGCTAACTAGGCTTCTCGGGATTTTTATCTGGAAGAATTTGATCGCGCTGTAAAACGGGTGTGCTTTTATTAGTCTGGACACTTGATTTTTTGTCCCGGGAGCATTGCCAAAAGTTGTTTTTTAAGAAGTGAGACATTTTGTTTCGGCACAAAGAGAATACAGAGGAACGATAAATACCCCAAATTTGTATCCAGTCATAATGATTAGTAAGAGTAGAAGCTTTATACATTCAAAATTCCAATCAAAATTTATTTTTCATTCATACATAAAAAACATATAAACATATCCACTTACAATGAATGGGAAAATGCTCATATGCCTATGGCCCGAATGAGCATCCACCCTAAAATTACATGTTCCCCCCTACAAAACAATAGATGCTATGTCGCATACATCATGGTTTAACACATACAAACACAATATCAACTCCAAACCAGGACCATTACCAGAAATTATGCAAAGAAAACATCAAATGTGGTAACCGCGAAAAATTGATAATCTGAAGGTAACGATCCCAAACAATAACTAAATACTTCCTGTTCAATTCTTATGTCTGTCCATGTGTGGGTCAAAGTTTTTTTTTTTTTTGTTTAAACTTCTTTTTCAAAATGTGCATACACAGACACCTTAACTACAGGAAGAGCTATACTTTGAGTCAGGTCTTTCAGGGGTCACCTATAGTCGTTATATTTCGCTCTAATTCTTTGACGCACTTAACAAACAACCTATTAGTGAGAGATAGAATTAAGAGGACGTCCCTATTTTTAAATGTTGTCTTTTTTTCTCAGAGCATTTTCAAAAGGATCTACAAATTTCACAAAATATGCACTTGATTGGCTGTTGTTTAGAGCACTCTTAAAACCTCAAGAATGTTTTCAGAGGTATAGAGGTAAATAAGTGAAAAGAAAACAAAAAAAACGTACGTTGAATTGGCTCTGCTTTCTTAATCTGCCCAATGCAGAAGTGCTTGTTTTTTCTGCCGTGCCCATGACTGAAAAATACTAATCATCTCTGTTACATCAAAAGGCACTTTCAAGCTTCAGGTGTGATTGTTTAATACATTGGTTACAGCATTCTAAAGTATAGGGCTTTTTAAAAACTAAGATATTAAGGTGGTTTCATTAGGAAGGTAAGAAAGTTCAATTGAGAGAGAGAGAGATGAGAGAGGGAGAGGAGAGAGGAGAGGGAGAGAGAGAGGGAGAGAGGGGAGAGAGGGAGGGAGAGAGTATGATTTTCAAATATCAGTGGTCCCTAAAAATTAAAATCCCTAATTTTTGCATTGATGTACAGCTTTCCATCCTCATGTGAAAAGATGAACTGAGAATTATTTCTTGGGTACTAAAAATTCTTTGGTACAAAATTGTTTGAAATTATAATGTGTTTGGAATTAAATAGAACATGAGGCCTATGTTTATATGAAAAAAGTGAACAATCAAAATCACCTTATGGTTTCACTTTTCTTTTTTAAGATCATTTCTTTCTGAAGCAATAATACAAAGCTAATTATTGAGTTTGTCTAGATATATATGAAATCCACTCGACAAATGACAACTAATACTGTAAAAGTGTTAATTTTCGCTTCTCGGGTGTAATTCGGTAATTTTCGCGTTTTTCAGCGTAGTTCTAACACTTTGCGTTTTTAAATTTGCTGCTTTTCAGTATCCTACATAGACCTACAAAAAATAAACATTTTTCGCGTGGTTTTTAATTTCGCGCTAGCTCAGAAAGCACCGAAAAATTAATTGTTTTGTAGCGTGAAAAATTTCAAATTTTACAGTAGATGCCTTGAAATCTCCTTGAGAGGAGAAATCTATTTTAGTATTAAATATTATATTTAATAATTAAAGAAATTAAAAGAAATGTTATTTAGGGTAAGAAATTCTGACACAAAGGGCCCCCCCTGGACCATTGGCCAGAGTTCACATTAAGGTCTTAAGTTCTTTCCATTGATTTTTTTTTTTAGATTTATATAAAGGGCACTTAGGCTAATTCAAAGTGGATATTTCACACTCTCTCAAACTTTGCTGTTCGCATCATGTGCTTAGTGTACAGAAATATGCTTCTTCATTGTAAATTGTCTTTAAATTTTGTTAAATTTTGCAGAAAATCCATCGGAAATTAGCAAAATACGCCTTGCAACTAAAAAACCTGATCAAGTCTTTCTTTCTTTGTGTCGTCATTTAAAGGTCATAAACAAAAATTTTTTTAAAACCTGATGCTAAAATTATCAAGTGGCAATATCCTCACATAGCTCTGTCATATGGAATAAGGCATATGACCGCTATTTGTGTTGATACTCATATAATGTACTATCAATGCGTATGCCTAACATGTTTATTCTGTTTATGGACTATCATGTGTTTCTTGTTTGAGGGAAATATTTCTTTCACATCAAATTAAAAATGGTATTAAAAAAATTAAGAGAAAAAATGCTTTGACACATAGAAAAATTTTTTTTTATGTGCAAGAGCTTTGTAGCATGGTAGTAAAATGTGGATAACAAGTTAGAAAAAGTGCATGGGCCAGGGGGAATTCTTGGAATCCAATACAGTCAGCCGATCAGAAGTTGATTTTGCCGTCCCATTTATGACAACAGGGATCACTGGAGGTCGCCATGGTAGTGAGATAGTATGTTTAAAAAAGCCACCCGAAGAGTCGCCATGCATGATCGATAGAAGAAAAGAGTTTAAGTAATGTTAATAACCATTTTAGTGTGCCATGTGCACACACAGAACATCATGTATTGCAGGCCCGGGGCTGGGGTGGCAGGGAGGGGCGGCGCCCCCACCCCCTTGAGAATTTGCAAAAATTAGGAAAAAAAAACAGGGGTTTAGCAATAAAGTGCGCAAAAATTAAGGTTTGTTAACCAAAATGAGTGATTTTGTACTGTTAGGCCCCCACCCCCATGATGTTTTGCTCCTCCTATGATTTTACCCTGGCGCCGCCCATGATGTATTGACAAACTAAATGAACAGTGACAGTGATGTCAATTTGGTATTCATCATCCTTCACAATCCCAAAATGCTATTGTAACCTTCGCTGGGTTCCAATGTGACTGGACTTGTTGCAATGAGGATATAACTGCTAGGGAGATTCTGATAATTTCCCCAGTAGTTTACTACCCTTAAAAGTAAAGAATGGAGAGTGGGCGTAAAATAAAGGAGTAAAAAATAGTTAATGCAATGGCCGTACATATTCAACAAGTTGATCGTATTTATAACTGCTAAGAATCAGGAAATAAGTTTCAATGGTACTTATTCAGTACTCATCTGGTTTGTACAGTTTGACCTCTAATGATCCCTATGTGACCCTTGACCCTGGTAGGGTTTATGTTGCAGTAGTTTTCCATTAGGTTTTACCAGTTGGGTAAACTGGGAGAGGGGGAGAGGCATAGTGGGTGAGGGCCAGTGGAGGATTTAAGAGTCAGCAGTGTCAGCAGCGGCTGACAGGCCCCCCTAAAATATTGCTCTCAGGGCCCCCTCAGACACTCCCTAGTTTCATCTTAAAGGGCGACATTGCGTCACTTTACGATCCAAAGGGCCCCACGGGCCCCCCACCTTAAGCTGCTGAACGGCCCTTTTCCTTAATCTGCCACTGGTGAGGGGCAGACTTCTCTCTGTCCCAGACAAAGGCAAAATGTAGAGATTTAATGCAAACTTTAAAATATATTAGTCCAAGTTTGATACGGGAAAAGATGTCAGTGGGGAGCCCACCAAGATATATGTCAAACTTTTTAATTAATTCTGGTGTCAAAATGATCAAATTGTGATCAAATTGATCAAATTGGTCAAAATGAACAAATATTTTGGTGAGCTCCCAGCTGACATGCTGACCTGTTTTTTAAGAGTGCATTTACAGCAACAAGCATTATCGGGGGGGGCAAAGTTGACGAAAATGAGAGGCAAGTCAGGTAATTTACAGAAGTGAGCGCATAAGGGGGTCAGAATTCCTTGCTTGCAACAATCAGTCTTCAAAAACAACACAACCCGCTAAAGCCTCTCAACTTTACATTTAATTTCTAATATTTGTCTACAACTATGAGTATTTACCACCTTTATAATCCCATCTAAATATTGACCCACGAATCCTCAACGGTGATGCATTACACAAGTTTTATATCTGAGGACATGGGGGATGATATTGATTTCCAGACAATGACTGAAACCGTCCATTAACTTTGACAACAATATGTCCTGACACCAGGCCAGGCAGTGGCATGGTACTCAGCCACGCATCAATAGAAATCATGTCACCATGTGAAAAGAAAAAACGTTGGATTTAGGTCAATTATATGCTTGGCTAAATTAGTGATTTTATAGATATGTAGAAATTAGTGTAGTAAGGTATAGACTGTCCGATGAGGTAATTGGAAGGTGATTGTTTTCAGGAATTGTGAACGTGTTATGTTTCAGAGGATAAGGCATGTGATATGTCTGCTTTCAAGTGTGGTTGGACAATTAGCGTGTTTCAATAGATGAATATCCGGCATTTTACCGGTAAATCGCTTACCGGGAAAGAGCAAGAAAAGGTGATGACGGTCAGTTTCTATTGGGCTCTGTTTACCGGTAAATACTACCTGGCTGCTGTCGATCCACTCCCATAACGTTGCCGGCAAAGGTTCGCACATAGGTCAGCGCAAAGCATTGTGGGTTTTACCTTTTCAACAAAAATATGGCGGGACCTTCCGATAGTAGATTGATGTCGATTTTGATATGTTTACAGTCAAAATTCAAGGCAAATGATAGGTTAGATGGTTTACATGTTTCGTGAACGTCAGAGAAGGGTTTGAAGGGACATGGAGTTGTACCAGCGGCGAGAGGCGATGTACGTAAGATCTAGGAGGTACCCCGAATCCTAGCCCTCAGTCTCTCTAAGTCCACGTTCCTCATCACGTAGGGCCTATCGTTGATCGTATCACGCGGTATTATCAATGTCCATTTCCTCGCCTGTATGCGCACTGTAGCGGAACGGAGTGTGTTTCCATTGGCGTTTACCGGTAAGTACGCCGCTATTTTCATTCCTCGAGAAGGAAAATTTTGCCGGGTTTATTTACCGGTAAATAGTGCGGTAGGTCCGTTTCTATTGAAGCACATTAATCCCTTATCCGTCTCTTTTCCGGAAATGGTCCATAGCAACCACCCTTCAGTGTGGATTTGCATGCAAGTTTGACTGTGTTACACTACGTTTCCTCACTGTAAACTGTTATTCTAGAAGTCTCTTATGACCTTCAACATCATTCAATCTTGTTGGTTCTGGTGCATTTTGCAAGTGGTTTTCATTCGAGCTCTAAAAGTTTTGCCTATAATTAATTATTCAAAAAAGGATCAAAATATTATTTTTTTTCCAAAATGATAGGCCCTAGATTCCTTATCGAGCAAGATGCGCGCACAGCCAGCCATATCCATATAATTGTACTGAGAGTCGTACCAGGGTTTATTAATCAATTATGCGTGTTTGCTATACTAATGATAGTTTGTAAACCCTGCACTTGCAATAGCACATGAGCATGAAGCCATGTCTCTCTATTGACTGTCCTTGGCCATCCTTCACCTTATCTTTATAACCATAACCCTAACCATAACCATTAACTCTAATGTTAACCCATCCCCACCCAAAACCCCACTTTAAAACTCAAAAACCTGTGCCCAAACTCAAACCCCAATCCTAAAAACATGAGCCCAAACTCAAACCCCATCCTAAAGAACCCCAATTATACAGATGTTCTCATTTGAATTTGCCATCCAAAACAAACAATAGAACAAACTATGCATTAACATCTTTCGATACTTTATACATTTTCATCTATCCTCCACTGCTGTGGCTCTCTTTCAAGTAATCTTGTAAAAACTTCAAGCTCCCTCAAAACAACCCTAATCAATCCTAACTCTAAAATTGCCATGGGAAAACAAAAAATAAACCAAATAAACAACTAGGCATACCTCTTATGATACTTTTTAAATTGGGCTCCAATTTGTCATGGTTCTCTTTTAATGGATTTCTCAAAATTAAGCCGGAACTCCACTTCCAACTCTAATAAACCATAACCCTAAAATTGTCTCAAAATAAAAGTGACACGAAGTATTCCGCTTATTATAGTGTTCATTCTAATTTGATTTAGTTCTCTTTTATGTCCCTCTAATTTTGTTATGTAAAAAACAAATACCTTGTCCTACAAATAAGGCCCCCCACAACAAAGTTTGTCACAGTTCATTTAGCTCAAAACAGCTAAACACTAAGCATGTTTTATTGCATTTTTCAACTGGGTCCTTTTTTTGCTGCTTCCTGGCTATTTTGTATCTTGATCATGTAAAAAAAATTTTATTATTTTTTGTCTGTTTGTGTTTTTGTGTTTTTTAATTTTGTAAAAATTTCTTGAAAACCTTAAAAAAGCTGTAAAATTGTGATGTTACACCAATGTGAGCGGGAAGCTGTTTTTACTTGGACTAACCTCTAATCACTTTTTCAATTAACTCCATTTTTTGGTATTAACTATAATTGGAATTAAAGTGATATATGAAAGCATGGGTCTTTGAAGAGAGAGAAAAACTAGGGCAATTTATGTGGGGTGAAAAGTATTTCTTTAAGTAGTGAGAAGACAGAGAAAACTATGTTGTCGAAATACAGCTCAAGGCATGAAGGATCGATACAAGTACACCATGAATGTGCTGGTGTGTACGTCACTCTCCAAACAGTCTGAGAGTCATTGACAAAAGAGTGAAGCTGTTAATAGTGACAACTATTTTGGTTGTAGATGAAGGTAATAATGGACCCTCTAATTGTGTGCACATTTTCAAAAAAAGCTATCAGAATAGTCTCTGATACAGCCAACCCAAATTGTTTTGGATTGACAGTTTTCCATGGCAACCTTTTTCCTTCCATTCACACTCTTTTGTGTTCAGTTAGAAACACATGGTTACAATTCCTTAATTGGGAGACCAACAATTATTCCCGTGGGGTTTATAAATGAGAATCTATCCTCAAAGTTTGGGAAGATGTTTTTTCTATATGTTTGAAAGGTACTGAATCAGAAGTTCTGGGTCATATCTAATGGGATGAATCTACCTCTAGTTAAACTTGTGTGCAACTTTTCTGCCAACCGAATCTTTCTTTACCTGAGTACGAATGCCCGACAGTAAGCAATAAAACAGTCCGCCAGATGATAGTATCACATTTGTTTGACCAGTGTATCGCACGGCAAGGTGCTTGACCCACTAGGCACTTTCTGTGACCAAGGCGAAAAGTATTTGGAGAGGTGTATTAATCCTCTCATCTTCTCACTGATTTCCACCTATGATGCTAGGCATTATTTGTGTTCGGCATGTGACCCAGTGGGATGAACTTGTTGGAGCACCTTTTAACAAGGCTACCACTTGGGATCACCATGTCAGATTGCATATCAACGTTATACTGACGAGATGTGGCCTAGGGTTAGTGTTCTGTCCGTGGTGCAAATTTCCGCCAAATAGTACATGTGAACTGTTATTTATTAGGTGAAAATTTCATATACATCATTGCAACCAAGGTTTTAGCTAATCAGAATTGTATGAGTAGTCCAAAAATCTGGGTTCATCTTTCAAAAAATGGTTCTTGGATGAATTCAGCGGGGCAAAGGTGTTTACACTTGTTTATACAGGGGAAAAATATAAAAGGGGTCGTTCGTATGTCGTGTCGTTGCAAGTCCCAAAATCAAGTGGACGATCCGTCTTTAACCACTGATAGTATCATCATCCCGGTTTATCAAGGCCTGGAATTCGCTCTTGGGACTTGTCACCTCCACATCATCTATATTGGCCTAATGGTTTGTAACTCTCCACAATCGCAGTTTTGTGATGGTTCTACTTCCGATCTATTGAAGGACGTTCTTTGTACGACCAACACGCCAGTTCTGATTCTGTTGAGGTTGACCCATGCTTTCCTATCAAGGTCCACAGCCTTTGGGCGTGCTATATGGTTTTCCACAAACGTGCCTTTATGTTCAAGTAAGAGGATGACCGATTGCTCATAACCATCGTCATTGATCCAGATGATCGATAGGGATACTGTGACGCATTTGTCATGGATTGGGTAAGCAAAGTGATTCCGTGGAATTCTCGATCCTCAAAGGTGTTTGGTGGTGAATTATACTACCAGGTTCATCACATTTTCTTGGCGATCTTAATCGTCTGAAGGTTCCTCCTAAAGTTTGAAGGAGCTATGCCAGACCAAAATTGGAAGGTATTATACAGGCTTCGCCAAAAGGCAACACCACACTAACAAGATTCATTGCATCATTCAGAACTGACATCACTCTTTGTGTAATGTACGCTGTGACTCCAACTGGTGCAGCGTATTCAGCAGTGAGTATGCCAGGCAACAGTTGATGTATGTAAGGTGTCAAAGTATGCACCCCATCCAGTTCTGCAAGCCTTCTGAGGAGGTTGACACTAGACTGCTTCTTGGCAGCGACGGCCTTGGTGTGTTTGATTTGAAAGTAAAGGCGGTGCGTCCATTGGTGACGGCCAAGGTACTTCGGGTTTGGGTCATTTGACAGTTTTTTCTCCATCTAGAGTGATTTTTAACTTCTCTTTTTGCGCATCGATTTGCAAAGTGGAAAACAGAGCGGACGGTCGTGGGTTTGCTGAGTTTTCAAGTGCCATCGTTGGAGAATGGTGCTTACTACAGTGATTAGGTCTTATCTGCAACACTGTTTCTAAAATGACTCAAAGGAATCATCAGCTATTCCAAGTGCCTTGTGTTCGTCTGCGTAGGAGTACTGCGAACAATCGCCCTTTGCATATCTGAGACGTAGATGGTTGAAGAGACTTTGTGCCAGTACGAACCTGTGGGACCCATTCCGAAGTGGCGCTTACTACTGCGTTGCCCATTCGATGTCTCCAGGACGTAAGATCTGTCTTGGATTAGCAGCATAATGAAAACTTGACAAGCTTGACAATCAGGAAGCTTTTGAGTATCGTTGAGGCGTAGATAGACCGCGGGCCAACACTTGTATTGTACGGCAGCAGTTAGGTCAATGGGGGCCAAAATATGTTTTTAAAAAAGTATACCATCATGTTCATGCCTTTCAGAGGATTAACATAAAGTATGTTTCCCAATCCTATTTATAGTACAGATTTCCAAGGTACAACGGGTTCAAGGTCAACAACCTGATTATCGGTTTTCGTTCTAAAAATGGTGCCAAATTGTTCGTCTTACTGTACAGAAGTCCGAAATAAAAGGTCGCGTTGTCATGACGCTTGATAATAATTAAGAGGGCAAATATGGCCATGGTCCCATGGGTCTATGCCATGGGAGACCACCCATTCGCTCTCTCTAAAAGTCTCACTTGAAAGGTGACAAAACAACAGAATCTATATACATTTCTTATTTGGTATGACCGCAATGAACGATTTCAAACCAGTTTCACAACAAAATCGGACCATTCCTATAAATAATGACCTTGAACTTTCTTGACCTATTTGTACTAAAACAATAGTCATAGATATGGCAAACTGTAACCTTTTTAGACACCTTATGAGCAGCCGAACATACTGGTAATTTTAAAACAATTTAAAAAACAACTTTTATTTGTTTACCCTGTACAAATTTTGCCCCCTTATACCAACCCCCAAGAACACATTTAAGAAAATGGACACCCCTGATTTTTCAGTTTCTCCTGATTCTGTATGAGAAACACATTGGTGTCAAAATTTATCTGAACAAAAACTAAACCCAAAACATCCATTAACTTTCCCCATGTACTAAATCCTGGGTTGGAATCCCGGTGGGGTCACTGCTGCCTGGGATTTTTCAGGTGCTCAACTCTGGATTTAATCTGTATGAAATCACATATGAATTAAATTCAGAATGCCGCTCTCCTCCATGCTTCACTTGAAATTTGGACCAAGAATCGTGAAATGCAATCTCGTCCTTCGTAGGGGACGTTAGATGTCGGTGCCCGTGTACATAGAGTCACAACTGTACTGTACATCGCATTCCGTGTTGAATAAGAGTAGGGTGTAACCCTGACTGTTCCAACCGCCCCCGTCTCAAAACATCGGGCATGTTTTAGGAGTGGTCCGTATCATGGATACACGTGGCCCTGGATCAGCTTACTCTTTTTGAATAAATCCACCACAATCCATTACCATATGAACTACACAACCTTTTGAGCTTCTCTTAGACCCTGGCTACTTTGTTCATCACCGAATAGGCAAATTATTCTTTTTTGTTTATCCGCACGTAGGAAGTAATTCTTTTTTATGCACACGGTGGCTCTTGCTACAAGTGTCGCGGTGTGTGATTCATTGCACTGCGATGCTGTTGTAGCATTGTTGTAGTGTTGCCGCACGCACTATTCTATATCAATTTGTGGTGTGAAGAGTCTTGCCTATTTGGTGGATGAGCAAAGTAGGTGAAGATTTACTGTGTAGGATACTTGTGAGGAAAAGCTTTTAACACAGGTACTTCCAAATCAATCAGGGAGTGTTATAGTTCCTTATCAAAATGATGGCACTAACTGCCGCTGGTCTAATAACTTCCCCATACTATACACCAGCATAGTTCTCAATATTGCCAACTTCCCGCATTTCTCAATACACTTGCAGATTGTTTGGACATGATTGCGACATCATGTCCTCACCTTGTATGGATTGATTAGTGCCTTAAGCCGGATTCCTCAACATTGTTTTTTAAAGCCTCTCACTACCGGGGAAATACCACTCACCTCCGACCAATTGCCCTAGTTTCTTCTCTCTCGAGATGATTCTTTAATAAGATAACTGCCACCCCCTTGATCACGGAGGTATAGGATGTGCAGTTACACCAGGGACAAGAGCTAATTGGTAATGAATCTGGTATGTACTGAAATTAGCAATTAAAAGATAGATTTGTGTTTTGGCCCTCACTCTTGTGGTCATGTTGGATAGGTGTATTGGATGCAGTTCGACTAATGCCTCGTGAAACATTTTTGGGCCATCTATCCAAGATAACATGGTATTGCGGTAAAACCCAAAAATCATCTTTTTCATGCTCATTCTAAAAAAGTTGGGGCGCTTCAACACTTGAGTTTCTTATCACAGTAATGGTGTTTTATTTTTTAAAAAAAATGCTCTTTAACACCTTTTGCAGCATTTCTATAGAGTTCAATTCTAAACCTTGTTTAGATATTTTATGGTTGGTGTTTCGAGACTTGGCATATTTCTAAACACCTTTTTAGTGTATAAGATTGTGTGTTGTAAAGTAAGGGCGAATGACCCATATGATTTATGAAGATTTTTTTAAGGGGACTATTCCCCAAAATTGGCAAAAAGTTAACCTTACCAATTGGGGCAAAAAATGCAAAAAAAAACCCGGATTTTTTTTAAAAATATTTTTGAGCCCTTTTAAGGTGTTTTAGGGGCTTCTTGGAATATAAAAGAGAAGTTGTGCAAGCACAAAACACACCTTTCCCTACGTCGTGGCAGTCAAACAGTAAATGAAATGTGATGATCCTAGGACCGTGCATACTATGAAATCCAGTACTAGTCCTTGAAATAGCATGCAGTCCTCTGTAAAGTCATCTTGAATATAGATACCAGATGTTTATTGGGTTTGACTGGTCCGTACAATATACACCTTATGGGGATTCCCCTTGATTCATATGATCACATACTGAGATTCAAAACACAATATTTTCCCCATTTTCATCTATTGTGACCAAATTTGCAAAGTCTAAACATAAACATCCATGGGAATCTCTTTTGCAATTTCATGGTTCCTGCGCAGTTATTACGTGATGCAATGTTGACGTATTTGGAGGGTTGATGGGCTCGGTATATGTGTTTGCTACATTGTGGGCGCCTGCCAACGTTGTGGTCTTCTTGTGGATATGTTATTTTGTGTTAAACGGGTTGTTCGATTTTTCTCACTGTGGTGGCAGTCTTTTGTTGTATTTATCCATAAGGGTCACCAAAGTAGGTTAAAGTACCTTAAAGGGGGATGGCCCAATTTAAGGATATGAAGTTTTAATCTTAAGGTGCAACGAGAGATTTTTGAGGCACCAAAGATTGTGTCATTAATATAACAGTAATTTATATAAACTAGACACCAATAGATCTTACTTATTTGGGCTTCGCAAAGGTCTTAAAAGAGAGCTAAAAGGTGATTTTGTTTTACTTTATTTCAATACAAAAAATAGCTGAATTTTCGTTTGCTCCTATAGGAATTAGAAATTCCCAATTTTTGTACCAAGAAAACATTCTCAGATTAATGCTTTCAGATGGGGATTTTTGATAGAAAGCTTACATCATGGGCAAAAATCAGGACTTTCTATTTTTTAGGGACCCCTGATATGTGGGAAATCTTCGTTGCACCTTTATAGATTGACCTACCTCCCAAAAACCCAATCATGTAAAGTTTCGTGCCGATATTTCAATCCGTTTTGATGCGAGAGCTAAAATGTGATTTTGTAAGCCCATAAACTACTGTGTAAAAGTTAGATTGGTCGCCCAAAATGGGCAATTTCGCTCATAATTTCCCCAACCAAAATCCTTTGCCTCTATTATTTCAAGGGTAAATGAGAAAAAATAGGTTAGCTTTTTTCGATTACCAAAAATATTGACTACTTCCGGGTTAAAAATTTGGGCTTCGGGGACGAGGCCATTAGCGATCGGGCAATGCGACCATTTTAATTCTAAATATGTGTAAAAATGCATGGCAATTTTGAAAATGAGGACACTTGAAGTTGATACCCATCACCGGTTTGCAATGAGTATGCATGAGGTGGGAGGCAAAGGGAGCAATGCCTTCTCTGCTTTGAAGAGGAAAGAAGGCAAACAGAGCCATTTCAAGGAGGGAAGAATAAGTGATCAGTCAAGGAGCAAATGTGAGTCAAAATAGACCTTTGAGCTTTGTGGATTATGTAACTTTTATTAAATTGCTCGGTTATTTTTTGGTTGTTAAAGTTGTGCAACGAGAGATGTCACATCTAGGTGTTTGTGCTTTAAAAAAAAATTGAAAGTATCGATTTTTGCCCAAAATAAAGTTTTCCATCAAAAATATCCCATCTGAAAGGATTAACTGAGCATGTTTCTGGTGGTACAAAATTGTGAAATAGCTAATTTCTATAGGGAGCAAATACGAAATTCGCGTTTGTTTTATAGAATATAAGCAAATCAGAATCGCCCTTTTCCTCTCTTTTAAGACATTTCTGTAGCCACAAAAAAGGGAAAGAAATCTATTGAGTGTCTAGTCTATAGGAAATTAACTATTATGACAACAATATTGGGTGCATTCAAATCTCTCGTGCACTGTAAGGTTAGGCCTATTATGGCTGCATTATTGCCATCTCTCTTTCTCCCTCCAATCTAATTTTTTCTCTCTATTGCTTCTCTTTCTATCACTAGACTATATCATCACTGTCCCTAAATCTTGCTTTCTTATCTTTTCCTTGCTTTCATACTGTATTTAGTTTCTCATATTTTTTTTGCTGTCTCATCCTTTTTCTTGCTTTCTGATCCTTTCTCTTGGTTCTCATCCTTTTACTTTGCTCTTGCATACTTTCTCATGCTTTCTCATTCTACTTTCCTTATATATTTCTATTGCGTACCTAATACTTGCTATTCTGCGGGTTTCTCTTACTTTTTTCTGCTCTTCATACAATTGTCTTGCTTTCTCATAATTTTTTTCTCATACTTTTTGTATACTTTCTCTTGTTTTTCAGGTTATTAAACTTTCTAATGCTTTATCATATTTGTCTGTCTTATCTCTGGGGTTCTAATAATTTCTTGCTTTCTCACTAATTGCTCTTGCTTTCTCATACTTTTTGCAGTTATCATACTTGCTTTGCCTTCTTACTTCTTTTGCTTTCTCATACTTCTTTGCTTTATCATACTTTCTTGCTTTATCATACTTTTCTTTTGCTTTCCATACTTTCTTTTGCTTTCTCATACTTTCTTTTGCTTTCTATACTTTCTTTTGCTTTATCAACTTTCTTTTACTTCTATATTTCTTTTGCTTTCTCATACTTCTTTTGCTTTCTCATACTTTCTTTTGCTTTCTCATTCTTTCTTATTGCTTTCTCAATACTTTTCTTGATTAATATTTTTAATACTTTCTCTCTCTTTTGTGTTTAAATTTTGTGTGTATTGTGAATCCATGAAGGTCACTAAATCTGTGAGAAATAATTTACACTTGTCGTCTCATAAATCATCTTCACTATCGTCGTCATCATCGTAATTTTGACACTATAATTCAATCGTATCACCATCCTTATCATTGATCAAATGAACCCGCTCGCATTTTACTCCCAACATTCCCTATACTTCATCATGACAGAAGGACAGTGACAGGCTTAAAGACGGTGATTTTTAGTGGAAAAACAGAGCCCCCGGTAATTAGAAACTCCTTACTGATGATAATGATGTTATCTTATTTTGTCAAGTCTGGCATCCAAATTGATATGTTACTAGTAATGGCCAGCTCCCTTTTACTTATGTCACGTATGGACTAACTTTTTGCTGGGTCATGATTTTTGCTAATAATTCTCGTAGTAAGACTAGGGGTTACATGATGGGCAATTCTGAATATAAGGTTTAAATGTAATAATCGCCTAATTGAACTCTGGCATTGAGTGGTATCTTCGTGACTAATTTTTAAGTTTTAGATGGCTCAATTTTATATATCCCTGGTGAGGACACTAGGGGACAACATTTTAAATATTTAAAATCCTTTGTCAATGTTCCCTGTAGTGAAATGACTATTTCACACATCATTTGAGGAAAACTCTAGTTGGTACTCGCAGTTTTTTTTAAAATTAATGTACACTTGGTTAATATAAAGTAATTATCAGTTCATATTCGCTTCATTCCTCTTCCCTGTACCTCTCTCCAGACTCGCCAAATGTAAATCGAGTTGAAGAGTGTGAAAAAGAGGGAAAAGTGAAAAAGATAAGGTTAAATGAGGACAACCACCATTTGGGTGGTAAACTTCCACTTCTGATAAAATAACTGAAGTGAATTGTTCATTCCAAAGAGAGTGATCAAACAGCGAAATTACTCCATTGGAGAGTGTGTTTCCAATCAAGAATGTCTTTTCCCTCATCTCCTTGATTTATTGCAAATTTGCTCCTCAGTTACTTTCGAGAATAGCAGTGTTCAATTGTTGCTGTCATAAACTATGCTCTCCCCAGATGGTGTATTGGTCAATCCACAATGCCCTTGGGGAAATTTTAACTTCAATAAGTCATGTGATCCAATAAAAATCTACCCCTAAAATCCCTGACCTTTACACTTATTTTAGCTTTGCAGATTTAGTTACTGAGGGAATATTTTGCAATGAGCTGAAAATAGTCTTGTTGGTTCCTTTAAAACTTCTTCAACAACTTTTATCCCTAAGTGCTCTGACAGTATAGCACCTTACAATGCTTGTGGGATTGATTCAAAACATCCCTGGCCTCTCCCTAAGTCATTTACTTGCTCACATTGTACTCATTTTATTACTCACACCCACCAACCTACCACACTCATGCATGTACTCACTCTAAAACGACCACTTTGGCTCCATCCATCCATCCTACCATCCATCCATCCATTCCATCCATCCATACCATCCATCCATCCATCCATCCACGCCATCCATCCTCCATCCATACCACCATCCATCCATGCCATCCATTCCTCATCAATCCATCCCTCCATCCATCGACCCATCCTCCATCCATCCATCCATCCATCCACCATCCATCCATTCCATCCATCCTCCATCCATCCATCCATCCATCATCCATCCATCCTTCATCCCTCCCATCCAAACAATCATCCATCCATCCATATACATACATCATCCTCCATCCATCCATCCTCCATCCATCATCCAGCCATCCTCCATCCATCCATCCATCCATCCATCCATCCATCCATCCATCCATCCATCCTCCATCCATCCATCCATCCATCCATCCATCCACCCTCCCCCACACCCACCCACCCACCCAACCCACCCCCCACCCCCCACCCACCCACCCACCCACCCACCACCCCCCACTCTTCAGGTGTAACAATAAAAAAACCATACATTTTTTTCTTTTTTTTTTTCTGATTTGGGATTCAAACTAACAGCTGTCAGAACTATCCACATGCAATGTTGATTCCAAACAACTTTCCCTAGATGTACTCTAGCCATGAGAACAATTAGGAAAATTACATTACTGATCTTATAATGTGAGCTGTGAAGCATTAATGCGAGCAGACCATCACTTTTTGAGAACAACCATAACTAACAACTCTAATGTGTGGAAGTTTGATTGATTTGTGACATTTAATTACCACCAAAATAGTGATTCTTGCTCATAACAACAAACATTTTGGCTACAAAACTACCTTGTGTTACAGCATCGTATTCATTTTTTTCCTTATATAGATGAATCAATACTGTTTCTTCTCAGAGCTTCAATCCCCCCTTGACACAAAACGAAGACAATTCATCGTGTAAACGAACACTTTGCCCAAATTAACAAACATGTACTTTCCCCATTTAGCTCCGACTGATGAGAATTTCTCAATTCCGCTGACACCATAATGGCCAATACGTTATCAATTAGAATTTTCAGGAGCAGCTTTTATACCTCTACGGGCTATTTGGGGTACCTCTAAATCATAGCTTTATTGTTTTGTCAGGCCCTGAAATAATCGGCATATATTGCGCACACACAACTCCCATCCTAGCGACGATAATGTTGACGAAAGAGCATGCAGCATTGACAGTTTGACAGAAATTACGTGCAGGTATCAAACTGATCGTTTTGATTTTGTTTCGGAATCATTCAATTTTTTCTTCGGTTGGAGTAGGTGAGGGCATTCGAAGTGATAATTCTATTTGAGGCAGTAATGGTTTTATTATATTTGATTTTGGCCCTCATGATGTTACAGGTATGCAGGTAGCATGTGCTATGTATACCATATGCTTCTTATTGTATTAGACACTTTTAGAAAGGAGACAAAGGTTACAATACCTTAGAAGAAAATGCATTTGCGAGCCATTATTTGCTGAAACGGGGCAGCAAACTGAGCCACTCCAGAATGCTCATTTCAATAATTGGGCAAAAGGTAATATAATGAATTCATCTCTTAATTCCTCCTTAGATTTATTTTGTTCTAGAGACTGAAATTTAGGACACATACCTTTTGGACTTCAAATTTAATCATGTAAAAGCCTTATTTAAAATACGTCCTTGCTTTGAAAATAAACCTTTAAATGACTTAAAAAGTGTTTAGAAATGATTTAGAGTTTATTTTTGAGGTGGAGGGGTATTTTTGGTCCCCTCTGCTGGGCTTCAAATCTGGGTGATCTGGACCAAATAGGTATTTGCATCCCCTTCTTCTGGAATTTTGACCAATTTTTAGAGCATATTGGCAAATTAATGTAAATTTGCCAATCCTTCGTGCTCTGGACATTCCGTTAGTTCAGACTTTCCTTGGAGCAACTTGGGGGAAATTTTGCCCCCTCTGGATCGACTTTGCCTCGGTAACTCCACTGTTTCTGACACACTTTGAATCTATATAATAATGAAATTTATAGACTCCTTCTGTTATGTCTTTTCGTTGTAAAGTGATTATTAGGGCAAGATTTGACGTGTATATTTTAAAATTGTATTTCAGTGAAAAGTTATTAAATTTTTATCTGTATTTTTGTGTCACCTGCCATTAATGGCAGGAAGATAGGGAAACCTAATCCTAATACTACTACTACTCAGTAGCCATAAGAGACGGGCAGGTTTATGGGGGGCTTGATTGGAGAAGAGAAGAAGATTGAACATCATGTGCTAATCTCCCTTTTGTCTGCTTACCAAGACAATTTCACCTACAACCAGGAAAACTGCCTCAAGACAAATTTGGCAGGAAGGAATTGAGAAGCACACCAACCCCCATGTACAATGATCAGAAAAGCTCCCCCAATTGGCTAATTGAGCTGATGTTTAATAGGTCATCATTCTGTTCCCGCTTGGACTGGTCAGCAGACCGACCACACTGAGATGCAGTGGCGTACCACTTTATTTTTCAGGGGGAAAAGGGGGGGGGGCCATGTATTTTCAGGGGGGCAACCATAAGATACAATTTGTTAGCATAGTAATATGGCCTATGTAAATCACTAATTGTGCAGGGGTGGCAAGATTCCCCACAGTGGGGGCAGCTGCCCCCTGCCCCCCCTCTGGTTTACGCCACTGCTGATATGGCCACAACATCACCGTGGCAGGTCCCAAAGATTCTTAAGGCAAGGTATAGCACGGCCGAATTGGGAAATTTTTGATCCGTAATACCTTGTTGTTATGAACGGGCGCTTTGTTTCTAAACCCGTTGGTCCAATCTCACAGAAATGTTCCTGATTAAAAACATGGGTAGAAAATTAAACTATAGTTCAACTCTAACTCACAGTCATCTATAGCATATGCATATGCACGGAACCTATTTTTCTTGAGACAATGTTTAACATTTGAATCTAAAGCCGAGACCAGCAGACCCATGACATATAATGCCATTGCTCCAGATGTCTGCGCCAGATATCCCATGCCCTCATATAGCCATTAGCAATATCAATGGGTGTTGACTTTACTAAATAACACAACACAGATTTAGACTTTGTATAATGGTTTGAGCATCGCCAGGTAGCGTGGGGGCAATAGAGATGCATGTCCAAAAAGTGTGGCAAGTTAATTACAAAAATTTATTATGAAAGCAAATATAATGTATGGGCCATGGGCCCATGTTCAAACCATTAGACTACATCGCTTATAAGTGCCCGAATAGAAAATGATTGTTGTGAAGATATTATTGATTGGTTTTTATTTTTGGGGTTGTGTTTTTTAAGGGTTTTTTTAATGTTATTATATGTTTTTATATTGGTAATGCCCTCATTAGGAATCAGTACTATACTTTGTTCGTCACAAAATAGGCAATCGCCTTAACCCGCGAATTATTGGAATATGGCGGGCACAACTGCAAGCAATCACTATACCGCAGCAGACGCAGTGCTTGTGAACGTGCGGCACCCAACCGCGGAAAGAGGCGGGGGTGTAAACGGAATTACTTTCACGTGCTTACCAAAAGCCGAATATTTTTGCCTATTAGTGATGATAAGTAGATTGGGTTGTATGTCCATCAGTCCCAGGTCAAAATACTTCTGGGGCTATGGGAACTTTTTGAGCAAATTCTGCCAAAAAGTAGCACTCGTAGTTGCATTTTACCATAGACCAAAATGCCTCACGGGGCTTTTTGTGAAAACTAAGGCCCTTAGCCCTCGTTTATTTTGTCCCTGTTTATCCTCTTTATGATTTGCATAAAATGTGATTTCTCAACATTGGTAATAGCTATTTAGTACCACATTTTGTGGAGAGAGAGGATAATTGAGTTTGACTATTTGTTAAAATCTCATTGTAATGGTTTATAAAGTTCTTCCAAAGGGTTGAGAAAGGATTTTTGTGATCCCACCTTTCACTTCAGTCAGCTGCATGGCCATTCCTACAATTTTCTTATGCTTATCTGCAAATTCTGATTTTCCCATTCCCATTTATTCTAAAATTAGATACCATCCACATTTCAGTAATGAAAATTGTAATTTCTGAGTTTTTTTGCTCACTATGTTTTCACATCCAAGGTATTGGTAATGGTGACTTAAAAACCTTTTCACTATTTATGATAGTCATAGAGTTTCTCTAGATGATGGAAATAAAAACTGTTTTCAGATTTTTGAGTATAGTGATTAGCTAATGACAACCTTTCATTTATTCGGGTAACAAGATTTATCTCACGCAAAACATATCTTTTCACAATTTTTGCACCTGTACACTGAACACACGCACTCCGAATAGGCAATCACGCTATTTCCAGCAATATTTGGTTAACAAATTAGCTGCGAGGGAGATGAACAAGTACGATTTAACATCTCCCAGATGTTCCATAAACGAACTGTTAATGGGTTTTTACAGAAATTCTCACTGTGTTGCAGAAGTGCAATTCACCCCCAATCCCACCACAAGCCGCCACATCCTCAGACCCAAAGCCCCAGTTCAATTTGTCCTATACGTATAATGAATCATCAGTAATCACTCCTTAACATTTTAGGTAAACTACACACTCATACCCAGATTCCAATGGCACATGTTGTTAAGCACACTATCATGGAGGTCACTGACCTTTGGCAAGACAATGAGAACTACCAAGATTTCGCTACTCTCTATCTTCGGTAGATAGCGTCTTGTAAAGCTCGAGCCCGGGAGCAATGTAAGATTGCAATACAATAAAACAATGAGGAAGACACCCTATAGAGTTAAAAGGTGCAGAACTCTCGAGGTGGGTAATGGTTGAAGAAAAATTATTGAGTGTGGATAGATAAGGTGGGGATAGAATGCAGGGATTTCCTGCCAAAATTGTGAATGGATTGGAGAGAGGGCAAGAGGGTGTTTTTGGACCACTCCCATAATCTGTTAATTTGCCTATACTGTACTGTACAAACTCATGTCAGTACTTAGGGAGAAAAAGTGTACAAGAAGCTAGGTGATCACAAAGCATTTCATAATCAGCTAAAATTCCCTATATCACACTTTTGGGTGAACATTAGTGGTAAAAGTCAGGGTTTTATGTGTTAGAATAGGATTTTGGTGGATCAACATGACCCATTGAGGTTTGAAATTTCCCAAAACTGGTGCATTGTGGGATTGACTCAATACATCTCTGGAGAGAGGTAAGTCTTTCTGCCTCCACATCAGGTCAATGACATTTTTTATGGTAAAAGCTGATCCAATAATGAATGTGTTTTCCCTTGCATTTTCACATCCGAGGATTCTTTTCATTAGTTCCTGAAACACATTCAAAATGTCATCTATACAAGAGTATCAATCTATCTATCAGTTTTATTTTTTCTGATCTTTATGTCCGTGTGTGTGTGCATGTTATGCGTTCGTGTGTGTACATTTGCGGGTATATGTAGACGAGTTAAAGATTTAGCTCACAGCAAACATTCTCTCAAGAGAATTTGTTTTTTATAATATTAAAAAAAGAAAAAACCTAAAAAATTAAAAAAAAAAAAAAAAAAAAAAAAAAAATTTTATGTAAAATTTAATTTATAATTCCGTGGCTCTTTGTATGGTGGTTTCACTTAGGTTAATGTGCGTTAAAACGTATAGATTCGAGGTGGTCTTGGTTGGCGGTTCTGCCAGAATATTTTAGAGGGTTGAAATCAGACGTAACTCACACTGAAAGAATATTAAAGAATTTCTTTTAATTCTGCCTGTTTCATAATTAAAACATTGTTCTTTGTTTACTAAAATGTTTTTATCGAATTGTTGCTTACAGTACCATAATATGAGCTTTCATTAGATGTTTACATTTTGAGTAATGAATAGATTGCTTAGTAGAAAATATGACACATCACATTTCTCAAAATAAGCAGTACTACAGGCAGAAAAAGTAAAGAAATTCTTTAATATTTCTTTCAGTGCTGAGTTACGTACATTATGATGGTAAAACCTCAATTGTTATACAAAACTTTTATAAATTGTCAGAAGATTATAAAATAAAACACCAGTGAATTAATATATTCTGAATTCTGCCTGTTAAAAATTCAGGACCCCAAAAAAAAAGTTTGTCTCAGAAGAAATGTAAAAAATTGCAAAGGCGCTTTTAAAAAAAAATGCTAATCGAATTACGGGGATTTTTAAAAAATGTCTTTTGATTACATTTTTTAACCCACTTTTCAATTTTCTGGCCAAATTCATTTTTTTCATGAAAATTAAAAAAAAAATCTTTTCAAGTGAGAAAAACCTAAAAATAAAATGTGCTAAAAGACCCATTTTAAAACAAAATGCTTCTGAGAAAAACCTTTTGGTTAGTAAGTGTTTCTGTCTGTTGGTGTGTGTTTTCTGTTCCAGTTTGGTAGGTTTTTGGTTTTCAGGTCTCAAGAAAAAGTCTTAATTTCAACCAGACTTGGGGTTAAGGTGCAATAGGGGTTCCTTCATATGTGAATGATGTCAAGGGTCATATTCTAAGGTCACAGGTCATATAAGGTCTGTTCCATTACTGCCATTGCAAGGGGAATCTCGCAAGTTTACTTGCTGTATTTTATCCCAACCTTGCTAAAAAGCAGTGGGGGATTTTGCGAGAGTGCACAGTGTGTATGTATGTGGTGTATGTATGTGGTGTATGTATGTGTGGTAGGGTGTGTGTTCCAGTTTGGTTAGGTTTCGTTTTTCACATCTCCTTCGAAAAGTTCAAGTCGTTTACACCAAATTTGGGGTTAAGGTGTAATGGGTCCCTTCATGTGTGGATGATGTCAAAGGTCATGGACCAAGGTTAATGGTCATTGAGGTCTGTTCAAGACTGCCATTTGCCAGGGGAATGACACATGTTTACTGCAGTATTTTTATATTGTCATGGAATATTCTCTTACTCAAACACCATTTGGAGCTGAAGAAGAGATTGGGCCGCCATGTATGGTGCCATATATGGTGTTCTCTAGCACCCTCTCCTTGAGCATGGGAAATCAAAGTCTTTTGAGCTATTTGGTGTTTGCTTTTTTCTTTGTTTTTACATGATAAATCTTCTGTGGACTATCCTGGAAACTAATAGACAAAGAGTTGACATGATGGACATTATACAGTTGAAGGTGAACAGTCGGGCGCATTATTATGTTTCGAAGCTGATGTTAACCATGTGGTTTTAAAGCAATATTGGCACATTTTTTGAAGAGCGCCCCCATTTTAAAAATATAATTTTGCACAGTTACGTTGGTAATTGTATAGGGAACTATACCTGCAAACGAGAATGCTAAAAAATGTGTATTTATCACAAAAATAAGCGATTTGTAATTAGAATTGGGATCCCAGATTGGAGCTTAACGGCAGAGCTGGAATGCTACGTTATGTCTGTCCATGATGAAATAGTGCAACCTCCAGGGAAAAATAACCTCTAAATTGACTTGCCCGAAATAATTAAAACATACTAAGGGATGAGCGTTAGAAACTGTTACAGGCCACTATTCAAGGCATTTACATTGGAAGGCGTTTTTACAGCAGCCGTTTGAATTATTATCGGGGTCCCCGATAATAATTATTCTACATGTAGTACAAAATTCCTTCGTTTGTGACACATAGACATTTTCGAGCTTTAAAACACCACAGGTATAGTGTTTACTAGGCCAGTTACATTGCAACAGAGTAAAAATCTCAAAAATTTTTGAAAATTGGGGGCCGCGCCCGTCAAAAACATTGCTAATATTGCTTTAAAAAGGAGGTTACATGATAGATAATGTGTAACAAGCATTATTTAGCGTGTTCATTTCCCCTTCAATGAGATGACAATTTTGCTGACACATTATGCTTCACGCTGTGTTGACCCGTGCAAATTTGTCTCTTTTATTTTAGAAGGAATTTTAGCAGTGGCGACACAATTTTGACCAACTGATATAAGTAGGGGGACATGCAAGAATGAGCTATTACCTCTGCAAAATGAAAAAATCCATTGCGGGAATCGTGCCATATTAGGCTACAAAGGTCACGATGTTATAGTGCCCTCAACATGCCCACATTTTCCATAAAAAGACGTGTAAAACAGATTTTAAAGAACAAATCCCAATTTGCCTACAATGAAATTTTGTAAATTTAACAGGATGTAGTCAGTGGAATAAATAATCAAAATCAGTTGTCAAAAAAGTGTGTCGCCCATGATATTTTTGTGTTATTTTGCGTTTCTGTCATAATAAATATAAGACTTTCAAACAGCTGTAGCGTGTATAGAGTTTTGTACAAGATTGTTTCACTTTGCTTCAGCTCACAATTTGGGCTTGGACACCGGTTAGTTGGTGGAAAAACATTTAGGCATCTTTGCAGGCGAAACCGCTAAAAGTGGGGCTTGGATTGAAAATCAATGGTACATGATTTGCCCTGAGGAATATATCCAGCTGGGATTAGAACCTGGGACCTCATGGTTCCAAAAAATGGAGACAGATCTGCAAGGGTAACACTGGAGACTTGCCTTAATTTGAGATCTATAATAACTTGTTCAAAATTGTCAACCCCTTTCGGACGAGCAAGTACAGATCCTTGCATTGGTTGTCATTTGTGTAAAGTTTACCGACAAAAGCCACCTGCCCAGGGGCTGAGGTGCCCTTGGCACCTCCCACCATGGTTTTATGCAACATCATACAGTATCCTGCAACATATGTAGAGGTATCCAGATAATACGGATTCATAACGGGGTATTTCTAATCAGAGTAGGGATTTAGCACATAGAATTAAGCACTTCCTCGCTGGGAAATAACACACCTCTTTATGGCAGCATGATATTGTAAACAAAATATCCTACGGTAACTTGACCCACACATTCAGCCAGTCAAGTGTTGGGATGAGTCAAATCTAACACCGCCGAGGCTCCTTATGAATATTCATGGGGCAAATCGAGGATGGTTATGAAATAGCATGAGCTCTTGTGGGTAATCTCATCTTGGTGATGAAATCAAAATCTTGAATCAACACTCAGAAGGGGGAGTAGGAGTTTTGTTTCGGAAATAGATTGTGTTGTTTTCAGTTTAATAAAATTTCACTGCATTTAAAACTCATATATAATCCAATAGTTTTTTATAGCCATGGCTTTAATAGATTTTTGTGTGATGTTGTTGTGTTCAAATATTGGAGATTTGGCTGACACACATAAGATTGGCAAAGGGCCTAATGTGCTTATTGTACATATTGCAAAATTGAAAAAATTTTGGGGGAAGGGTGTATGTGCTTTCTTTATCCTAGAGCATAATTGGAGGTTCTGAAGAGCATATTATTATACATATCATTTTTTTGAGTAACTGTCTTGCATAGAGAGGCATTTAGTTCATCTGGAATAGATGTGGAGTATGTTTCCCCTCCCCAGTAGAAGGCACAACTGGAATTTTTATATATGCCTCCGATATGATGGTATTGAATTAATCTGGAAATAGCCCTGGTCAGGGCATGATCATTTATGGGGTGTAACATGCAGCTGTATATGGTGCAACTAGGCTTTGATTATGACATGATCATAGTTAGAGTTCTGGTTGGGGGAACTCCAACAGGATTACGAAACCTTGAGATCTGGCGAGGCCTCTAGACTTGCAATTCCGCACATGAGTATCAATTGTTTGTTTCATTCTGATATGGGGTTTTCATAGCAGGGCAATAGGCAAGATTACTTTGGCATTATAAATCACCCCTAAAAAAAACCACTGACAAAATGGGCCAGTGAAAAATGGCTTCCATATTGGGTTGTTGGATTTCATCACAAATAGTCGATGTGGCACAGTTTGGGCACACTAACCCCCCCCCCCCCAAATAATCATAACAAAATGAGATTTTCTAAGTCAACAGAAGTATATTGCAATTATCTGCATTGTCTTTTTCACTCCATGGCATTAAAATGATTGAAAATGTCTGGTTAAACTGAGGCTCATTTCTGTCACTTCAATTTTATGATTACCTTTCTCATTACCATTCCACCCAATATGAAGGAAACCATGTGTGTTATGTTTCTACAAGTGCCAGAAAAATGTTGTTTTAAGACTGTTCACAGTTAATTACGCACCTTATACCGGGCTTGATATAATTTTAATGATGCGTAAATGCCACGGGTTAGTTTTGGCTGTGGCCTCGACATGCAGGGGTTCATTGAACTTTATTATTGGAATTATAAACACAAGGAAGAGCAGAGATGGCGTTGTCTTCAGTGACATCATTGTCCATGGGACAGAACTATTTTAAGCAATAACAGCACATTTTTTACTAGCGCCCCCAATTTACGATATTTTGAGATTTTTTGCACATGTACATTGGATGGATTAGTAAACAATACCTGTGAATGGTAGAGTCTCAAAACTCTCTATGTATCGCAAAAGAAGAATTTTTTTATAGAATAATTTAATAATCGGAGATCGCCGATAATAATTCAACGCAACGGCTGCTGGAAACTTCCTTCAATACAAAATACTGGAAAATTGTGCCATGTAACGTGTCTACGCTTGTCCATTATTTTTTCCGTCGTTCGACAAGTGAATTTAGCGATTATTTTTGCGAGGTACACTCTTTCAATCATTTGGGCGTTTCCAGCTCCACGTTTAAATTCCAATCAGGATTCCGATCTAATTACAAATCGCTTCGTTATGACAAACCTGCATTTTGTATGCATTCCCTCGCAGGATAGTTACCCTAGACATTACTAAGCACAACTGTGGCCAAAATCAAATGGGTTTGAAAATTGGGGGCACTCTTCAAAAAATGTGCTGTTATTGCTTTTTAAGAGAATTTCCTGATCCACAGCCACGTCCGTCTGACTTGCATTAAAAAGTTGAGATTGTTTTGGCATCATCCAAACTGTTAGCCATAGTATTGCATGTTTGCCCTATAGCTTGACATGCAAATTTCATCATCTATACATGGGATTCGCAATTCTGTATTTTCTCCTCTGTAAAGGAACTCAAATTACAGCACGGTGCGGTGGCCTGTGCTTCACTGTGATACCATCATTTTGCATGTAAAATGCAAGATTGGAATCAACTTAAAATTGTGGTGGACAGCCATTTTTGAGGATTTAATGAACCATCAAAAACAAGAGGTGCTAAATCACAACATGCACCTTTAACAGAACTTTCTGTTAGTGTGAACAAAATTAGTAGGGTGAAACAGGCTGAAAATAGTGGTTGTAGGTCTTTTTTATCTAATTACCATTTATGAAATAAATAACAGAGATATTCATGTTAAAAAAATGAATTGAACTGGAGAAAAATAGTAGGGCATATTTTGTTACAGGACCAGATTCTGTTGTCAAAACATTCAAATATGTTTGAATGGATGTAGGTACATCCATTTCTTATCATCCCAAAGGGTAATCTGCACTTCTCTAACCATCACGCAATGAAAATTTTTAGGGAAACTTTGTTATGTGGGTAGTGGGTTTAACACAACTATTACCAATGTTGTTATTACAAAATCTGCATATTAAATACCTCATATGTATAGTTGTTCTGATTTGCTAACGAACAAAAAGGGAAATCTTCAGTAAAAAGCCAAGATCGATTGCTGGAAACATAGTAGTAGGTAGTAGTGGACCATAATATTAAAGGTGCAACGAGAGATTTCACATATGAGGTGTCCCTAAAAAAATTAAAAGTACTGATTTTTGCCCTGAATGTAAAGCTTTCCATCAAATAGCCCATCTAAAAGGATAAGCTGAGAAATGTTCCTTTGGTACAACAATTTTGAATTTCTAATTTTTGTATAGGAGCAAATCTGAAGTTCAGCCTCATTTTTATATTGAAATATGAGTAATCAAAATCACCTTTTTTCTCTCTTTTAAGACATTTCTGTAGCCAAATAGAGGCAATAAATCTATTGAGTGTCGAATCTATATGAAATTACTATTATGACAAAATATTGGGTGCCTCAGAATCTCTCGTTGCACCTTTAGTATGTTGTCTGCCACCACAGATTAATTTTGCATTTGAACAAATTGCGAAAACCATTTGCTTATTAATGGCTTTCATCTGTAATTCAACAAAAATGTTATCTATGTATTTATTATTTTTTGGCATCAAAATTTTTCTCGGCCTGTTACCGAAAACCAAATATTCTCTATTGGCAGCCTTACTGTATACCGTCTTGTATGATTAGATCTGTGGTAATATACACAAATCCAGTGGCACATTTTGGCTAACCAAAGATAATGGGTTACCTGTGTCAGAAACCAGCCTTGTACAGTGAAGATGATTGCTATCAGTGTATCAGTCAGTGATACCCAGGAAAACAGCACCAATGTTCAGTTAACACCATAACGAGAGACACCAAACGAGCACAGGACTTTTTATCTGTGTATTTGGATGATTAAACTCTGTCCAATCTTGAATTGATGGCAAGTACAACAAGACCTGGCTCTAGTTCACTGTTGTGGTTTATTAATGATGTCCAAATGCCAGTGGGGCATAACTAACCCATTGATAACTTTCATGATACAGTGTCTCTGATTGGATCATTACCAGGCACAGCATGAAGATGTCCTCTGAGTAACCAATCAAAATAGTGCTTCTATTTAGACAACTTTTGCTAGCCTTCATCAGAAGATAGCAACAAATGTGATGGTCATTTTGGCCACCCAGATAAATGTCACTATTTCAAATTCTTAGTGCCAAATTTAGCCATATTTGAAAATCCGAGTACTCTGAGAGCCCAGTGGTTTCCTTTTTCTGTGTTTTAATGATGTGGGACAACACTATTTTTAAATTAATTTGGTCAGTGTTTTTGATCTCTTGTAATATGGAAGAGTAAACAACTAGGAGAATTAATTTTGTTGTTGTAGTACCAGTTATCTTCAGTGAGATAGCCATACTGTACAGTATTGTGCTTTTGTTTACATATAGGTCATACTTCTGTAACCAGGTCAATGTAAAGTAATTGAAAATATGCAGGTTCTTCAAAGGGAGGTGGCCTAATTTTACTTATGTAAGATTTCATCTTATTGAATGACCCTCACCCCCATAGTCCATACCCCAATCTGTAAAGCTCCACCCCAATATTTCAGTGCATTGTGATGTAAGAGCTAAAGAGATGATTTTTGTTCATTTTGTAGCCCATAGAAACTGGTGCAAAATTATATTTGTTGATCAAAATGAAACACTTTTTTGCTCATAACATCCAAACCAAACATCTTCTTACCATAAGATTTCACAGGGTCAATGACAAAAAGTAGCTTCTTCAGACACATCTTTGGACCACTTCTGGTAGGTAAAATCTAGACTCCTGCAAATGAGGCTTTTGCCAATCAGGGCATGGATCTTTAAAAGTGGTACAACCATGGTTCGGTGCTTTAGGGTTAAGATGAGGCTTATTTTGGTTAGGGTTAGGTAGGGTAGCTTGGGTAGGATTTTGATTTTATGCATAGGAAATGCATTGCAAAAATTTAATAGAAACATTGCAAGTGTGGATTTGCCATCTTCAGTTTATTTTTCAATATTGTGATACTTTATTACTAGGGTAAACAAGATTACTTGCTTAGATATACATCTATGAGAAACAAGTTGATATATGAAAATTTCAATCCATACCGAGTAATAACTCTCTACCAGGCTTGTGAGGAAATCTGTCAGTTTAATGAACACCCATGCATGGTAAATGAGATGCTGTGATAACATATATTTACCTCTTTGATGTGGAATTGCAGTCTAATTTGCAGGGCATTTGTATAGCTCTGGAACTCTTTGATGGCATAATTACATTATACCCTTATTCCGTTAATAGAATAGAGCACATGTGATACAGAGTATATTTGAAGGGTATATACAAAGTAGATTTGAAGGGTATAATTACATTATACCCTTCAAATCTACTTTGTATCACACAGTGGCGGTGCCACAGGGGATAGGGGTGGGGGTGCATAGGGGGCATTATGAGATGCCCCCTATGTCCCCCAAATTTTTTTCTTCTTCCCCCAGTTTGCCCCCCCCCCCAGGCCAAAAAGAAAAAATGGAGTTATTGGCAAAAATCAGCAATTTGGGGCCAAAAATCATCAAATTTTTGGAAAAATCAGCGATTTTGGGCCAAATTTTGATATTCCCCACCCCCCAGAATTTCACTTTTGCCCCAAAAAATTTCACTTTGCCCCCCCTAGAAAAAGAGGTCTGGTGCCGCCGCTGATATCACATGTGTTTTATTCCATTAATAGAATAAGGCACATGATACAAAGTAGGTGTGAAGGGTAAAGTGTAATTAATGCCCATTTGATGGTTTACCCAAGAGACCTACCTGCTGATTGGTCAAGTTGGAACTTATGTGATTATTTGAGCCAATCAGCAACATGGTAAGAATTGTGGTAGAGCTGAAGAGGTCAGGAGCTTGAATATTTTAGAAGCTGCATTTCAACTGGTTATTGAACTGATTATGTGACATAGTTAACAATCAGAAATGCTGTATGAAAGGTATGTAGGCAATGTTCAGAGTATAAAGTTCAAAGTCGGGTGATCTCAGTCTGGAGGTACTTATCGCTATTATTTTCCTCCTCTTCCTCTTCGTTTTAGGTGATTATGTAGTGTAGAAAATAATCTAATAATTGAAGCTAAAGAAGAATTGCACAAATGCACAAAAGTCAGATTTCTCTAGCTACGACTCAATCTATATTAAAGGGGCATTTCATGATCCACAACCTCATCCCCCGACTTACCTAAAACAAATTGAGATTTTTATATCATCTGAACCTCTAGCCTGGAGTACATACTATGTGTATCTACTCTTACGTGCCCTTCGAGTTGTCGTATCTGTAACAAATTTGCAATTTTGTATTTTCTGTCCGTAAATGGACAGAAATTATAGTACAGTAGCCTATGGGACCATGGGAAACAAGCAGGGGCGTCCCCAGACCATTTTTAATGGGGGGTGTTGAGTCTGTGTTGCCGACAAAATCATGGGCCGGATTCAAGAATTTTCAAATTTTCCGGCTCGCTGCGCTCGCCAGGTAGACCCAAATTTTTTTTCACTCGGTTCGAAATTCTGAAGGGGGGGGGTCAACCGCAACCGAAAACAAAATACTTTACAGCTATGAAACAAAACAAACAACAACAGATGTGGAGGAGTGCACCACCGATAATCCACCCATCCAATCAGTTGCGCCGACATTATACCCTTTTCGCCGACAAGTCAACATTTTGCCGACAGAATTTTGTAAATGGGGGGTGTCACCCCCCCCTCTGGGGACGGCCCTGGAAACAAGCAATTGCTCATAACACAAAATCGCAAGATCGGGATCAACTCAAATTTTGTGAAATAGCTTTTCTCAGGACACCTAGTAAACAATTAATAAAACAGAATGTGTTGAAATCACGAAATACACCTTTAAAGATATTTAATGTCAAGCTATTACATGACAGACTTATACATATTAATGTTACAATATGCTCTCCACCAAGGACACAGGTTCAGTGGGTTGTACTGTAATACATGACATGAAACTGAGCTCGTGTTGATTGGGTATCATACATCATGCCCAAACCAGGGGGTATATTTTCTAAATACATTGGTGAATGAAATCTACTGAACTGTGCCAAGGGAATTGAGATTTTACTAGCTCATAGTGATACCTGGTCTGGATGGGAACTAAGAAACTTGAATTTCGATGCTAACACCTAGACTTGTTTTTGCAAATAGCGCTTATGATAAGCAACTATGATTGGCCAACATATCACATGTGACTCATCAATTAAACAATAATAAGGCCTAAACAGTAATATACATGGCACATAATTTTACTTGCTATTGTCATCAATGATTAAAGGAACACTAAGAAATTCAAGTAACTTGGAAAAGAAATACAGAAAATTAATTTGAGTCATTCTTATGACACACAGATATTATCCCAATATAATCGAGAAACACTGTAAGAAGAGTGGTAACCCTTGGAAATGTGGTTTATAATTATTTTTGTATTTTTTTTTGAGTAGGGAATGGGGTTGGTATTGCAAAACCTGTAAAATATTTTGCTCTGAATGAGAAAATAAGTGCTTGAATTTTTACAAATAATTGTGAAAATTAGAGGCCAAAAGATGAATGACTTTTTGAAATATAATTTTTTAAAGTGAAAAAAAAAAAAATATCGCTGCTTGAGAAAACAAAAAAATATATAAGAAATTCCAATTCTCAAAGTTATATTTTTTGCCATAACTTTTGAATGCAAGCTCCGATTATTGTCAGACAAAAAAGCACTAGAATTTGAAAGGTAATTTTCCTTGGATTTAATTATGTAATTTAGATTTTTAGCCCTTCCAATGATATATTCCCCTTAAAACAGATTCAAAACATGGCTACATCGTTCAGCTCTGTAAGCCATCCAATAATGTATAAGTGTCATACAGAGAGCAGAGGTGTACATGTATGTAACCATAATCTGTAAGAGATACCATAAGCCTGTAACCAGAAACCACTAAGTCTTGTTTGTATTTGTAGTTCAAACCCCCTGCTTTTGCAAAATAAACATGTTTTATACAGTAGGAAAATGGTATTAACAGGGTATACTATGCATGCATGGTTTGATATGGTCTCTTGTGTTTGGTGTCGGTCCTAATGGGATTATGACACCAGGGAAAGTCTGTTTAGTTTGAGAATGCAGCCGAGGGTAAGCAGTAGATAGGATTGGAAATGAATTGGTGATGTGGATGGATTCGCAAGCTAGGATAACCTGGTTAAAAGCGATAAGCCCCAATCTTAATCAACATTTTCCTTCTGTTTGGTTTGTGAGAGTGCAATGGTGTTGTGGTTTATCTGCCTTATTTGATTATCATGCTGATCTGGAGAGATGATTAGCAGGACATTTTTAACTGCCAAGATTCCTAGTGTTAACATTTTGCTGTATTGCATTAAGGGGTATCAATTGTTGGCATTTTGTCATTTTGTATGTTTTTCACAGACTTGATGTGTCCAAGACAGCATTAGCAGTCTATCAAAATGAAATTGAAATAAAAGTCATGTTGTAATCAGAGAGAATACCTAATTTCATGCAACAACCCTGTGCAATGCTAAAAAATTGTCCTTACTTGTGAAAATTTAATGTGAACAAACAACTGAGTGACCAAAACGGTGTTTGAATCACACCTAACAGTATGCTACATGTATCGCAGCTTGACCAGAGGAATTTTCACACCCCTGTATTTCAAATTTGTTACCACTGCATAGTTAATAGCGGTGTAGATATAGACTATCCTGTGGCTATTTCATAATTAGAGTCAGAAAATTTCAGAAAAAAAAGTGAGCTTTGGACACAAGTAATTGGCTTTTGGTGTGATTTTTTATGAGATTTTGAAATCATAAATTTGATTGAAATGACTCATTGGATTTGAGTGTGATCAAGAGATGTAGATTAATTTGGTTTGCTGTTCGATGAGTGTGATACCAATGCTCTTTATTGTGATCAAGTTGGTAGACTGTTGTCAAGGCTTAATTGTAATTGTAGTTTTATTACATTTGTCAAGGAACACTCTATTACCAGACTGGTTATTTTTCAGTGGCATATCAGGCCTGCCCGCTCTTAGGGGGCAAATTTCCCAGTCTTGGGAAATTTTCCCCCTCAGGGGGGTCAAAAGGCCAATTTTCCCGGTCAGAGGGCTAAAAAACGGCTGATTTAGCATGATTTTTGCAATTTTTTTCCCGGCCAAAGTCGTCAGGGGGGGCAACCTGCCCCCCTGAAACCCCCCTGTCTGTTACGCCACTCTTATTTTTTACTCTTTTAAAACAAAAGGTAAAGTTCATGTTTAATTGGGTCATTCTTTGGTCACGTTTGTGACCTAAAACGGGTGAATTTTTGCTTTCAACCCTGTGCTGTTTGGTCAACGTGGCCGGTCTGCTGTTGCTTTTGATATTATTGGTGACCTTGAATCCAACTCTAACAGGGATGGCGTTTCCTGTTTCGCTGGATTTGTTGTTTTGTCCGTTGGGTTTGGACTCAAGGTTGTTATGTCAGAAATAGTAACAAAAAAAAAAAAAAAAAAAATTTTAACTGCCAAGATTCCTAGTGTTAACATTTTGCTGTATTGCATTAAGGGGTATCAATTGTTGGCATTTTGTCATTTTGTATGTTTTTCACAAACTTGATATGTCCAAGACAGCATTAGCAGTCTATCAAAATGAAATTGAAATAAAAGTCATGTTGTAATCAGAGAGAACACCTAATTTCATGCAACAACCCTGTGCAATGCTAATAAATTGTCCTTACTTGTGAAAATTTAATGTGAACAAACAGCAACTGAGTGACCAAACTGGTGTTTGATTCACACCTAACAGAATGCTACATGTATTGTAGCATGGCCAGAGGATTTTCACACCCCTGTATTTCAAATTTGTTACCACTGCATAGTTAAGAGCAGCATAATGTATCACAGACTAAGTCCTGTATAAGTGGAAATTTCCACGTACAGATATTTTCGGAATTTTAACAGTTTTGTCAAATGTGCGAGAATTTAATTTCACAGTATTAACATCAATGCAATACAAATCCATTGGAAAAAGTTATTTTTGCAAGTTTTTATTTTCACATTTTTATGTTCACTCGCAAAATTCGCGAAAATAAAAACCTCCCGAAAATTTCCAATTATATAGTATCCTGTGGCTATTTCATAATTTGCAAGTCATCTAATTAGTGTCAGAAAATTTCAGAAAAAGTGAGCTTTGGACACAAGTAATTGGCTTTTGGTGTGAGATTTTGAAATCATAAATATGATTGAAATGACTCATTGGATTTGAGTGTGACCAAGAGATGTAGATTAATTTAGTTTGGCGTTCGATGTGTGTGATACCGATGCTCTTTATTGTGATCAAGTTGGTAGACTGTTGTCAAGGCTCTAAATGTAATTGTAGTTTTATTACATTAGTCAAGGAACACTCTATTACCAAACTGGTTATTTTTACTGTTATTTATATAGTTTCAAAACAACAAAAAGTAAAGTTCATGTTTAATTGGGCCAAAACGGGTGAATTTTTGCTTTCAACCTGGTGCTGTTTTGTCAATGTGGCCGGTCTGTTGTTGCTTTTGACATTATTGACCTTGCCAAGCCTGACAGGGATGGGGTTTCCTGTTTGCTGAATTGGTTGTTTTGTCCTGGGGGGGGGGGAGTAAAGTTTGGTCATGTGTGTGACGGTCATAACATCACACGCACATGACCAAACTTTATTTGTCGGGTGACAAATCTAGCAGGGGTGGAAGTATTGTTTTTGGTTGGGTTTGGACTCAAGGTTGTTAGTTATGTCAGAAATAGTAACACCTTAACAAATCAATTGTGTTGACGGGGCAGCATTATGTTGAAAGTGGAAATTTGCCTGTTTTGGGGTCACAAACATGACTGAAGAATGGGCCAATTACACTACCAAATTTGGTAATCTACAAGGACAGATATCAAGTAAAAAGTTAGAACATTGAACACAGTCATGTATGTATGATGCAAGGGCCGGGTTTACTGCACTTTCATGAGTTAATAATTGACTGACTCATTTATTAATTAACAGCTTTGGTGTTTTTAGTGTTAATACTTATATGATATACAGAGCAGAGCAGAGCAGAAGTCTATGGGGCAACCATGATGGTTAACAGTAATCAATACTATTGCCTGAACTGTAAACCTACTCACTTAACAAAATTTGACCACCATTTGAGTTGGAAGTGAAGTGTTTACTGTTTGAAAATGAATGATGGGAATATCTCAACCATGAAACGAAAAGATTGAAATGTCAGTTACTAATAATAAGTTGATTTCAAGGGGGGTTAAATTGAAAGAATTGCAGGCAGTACGAGGCTTGTTTACGGGGTGCGGGGGTTGAGGGTCTGGTCGAAAAAGTGGAAACTTTTGGCACAAAATGGAGAACTACCCCTAAAAAATTTCCTTTTTGGACGTTTTTAAATCTCATCACCAAAAAAATTGGGCTTTTTTCCATATTTCTCCAAATTTAGGACCGTTTTATCAAAACAAAGATTGGCAAAAAAGTTTGAGTACGGACCCTCTATCAATAGATAGGTAGGTAGTACTCTCAATATGTGGTATCACTTTTTCAATAGGGGCCAATTTAATTGTTTTTAAGTTGAACACAGGGGTCAAATATTAAAAGCCCTCCAATCAGTTGAAATTGTAGCCATATGTCCGTCTTCTAGTCATACGGATTCCAAAATGTATAGATTGTACCATCTAAGACCATTGGTTTGAGAGTTTTATAGGTGTTTAAATGGAAAAAGGTCAATTCTATTTAAGGGGTCAAAATCAGAAGTTGCTCCAATTTGGTAAAAATGAAAAGTATTCTCTAGCTTAATGTGTCAATAAGGAATAGTTTGTACATCTGCAATGAATGTTACACATGTTAGATCGGCCACACGCCAAAAATAAGTCATAGGAAAAGGCCAAACATAATCCAATTGGTGTGACCCTTCTTGGACCCTATCTCCATAAGTCAGCATTTAAACCTATAATCCAAACTATACTTTTTAGGAGTCTCTACCTCAGGCCAAAATTTGCAAGTACATTTAAAAATATAAATCAGATTAACTTTTAATGATGACCCCTGTACAAATGAGGATTGACCTTTTTTACCATTGTTGTTATTTTACCCTATAACTCCAAAACAATGGGCGTAGGTGGTACAACTATAAATTTTTGGAATCCTGATGATTTAGATGGACCAATATGGCATACCATTTCAAAATGTTGAGGGAATTTAAAAACATTTGACCCCGTGTAAACTAAATTGGCCCCTAGTGAAAAAGGCCCCTATGATATTTGGCTCCTGCTCTAATAGAATCTGTGCAATGTTACACAGAGGAACAACTCGAATTTCTGCATACAGTTTCCCCTTTTTTTTTTCATTTACCCCATTTTACCCTCCATCCCTTGTGAATCGCGTGGCCTTTGTAGTTCCCCTGGCTTGAAATGCAACCTGTACACCGCAATATGCCCTAAGAATCTAGGCCACAGCAAAGTCCAGATTGTTGTGGACCAAGTTGGCTTTACTGATATTGATAAAAAAACGCCCTTACGTCATTTGTTCTAATAACGGACCATTATGTTATGGGCCTTGCCATAGCCTGCTGCTGCTATGAAGAGTTTTAATTTCATTTTGCTTGGAGAAATCGCTGGGGAAGAATACAATAATGCCTGCTGAGAAATGGTTAACTTAGGGAGGGGTCATTATGTATGCGGGGGGGGGGGGGGGGGGGGGGTGGAGGATTTGAGGGGGAAACCCAAAAAAAAATTTTAAGAGAGAGAGGGGAAAGTGGACATTCATCTACGAGAGAGGAGGGGAACATGAATTTTAAAGGTGCAACGAGAGATTTTTAAAAAAACAGGTGTCCACGAAAAAATGTGAAAAAAATCTGATTTTTGACATGGTGTAAAAGCTTATATCAAAAAGGGCCCCATTGTAAGGATTAAGCTGGAGAACTGTTTGGCAACAAAAAAAATGTGAAATTTCTAATTTCGTATGTGCTCCTATTTCGAAATTCGCTATGTTTTTTGAAAAATTAGCATATACAAATTCCACCTTTTGTTTTAATTTAAGTTATGTTCGTGTATCCAAATAAAGGTAGGGAATCTATTGAGCGTCTTATCTATATGAAATCACTACATTATCACAGAAAAAAATATGGATGACTTGAAATCTCTCGTTGCACTTTAAAGGGGGAAATCGCATGATCAAGGGGGGAACGCGAAAATTTTGCCGAAAAAAAAAGGTGAAATCATCCATTCCCCCCGGCATAAATAATGACCGCTCCCTTAAAGTGTTTCCTTAATTGGATTTAAGAGTAATTGCTGTAGTGAAAAGATAGAAAGCCAAGGGCATTTCCACTTTGAAATGTGTAAAAGTTTAGAATGTTCGAGCAAAAATTGTATAACCTAATTGTTTTGACTCGGCATTAATAAGAGGCTAAGAGACAGCAATTTACATTTATTTTGTAAAAGGTTGTAACAAGAAAGAGTCCTTAAAAAGGCAAGCCCTCAATTCAGGAGTGTTTAAAGGTGGAAGTATGTTTCAAAGGATTTAAACAATTTATGAAAATTCTTATAGAAAGGTACTCTTGGCGATGTGTTTCAATGAGATGTGACCGCCTGTTTTTTTTTTTTTTTTTTTAAAGGGCTTCATGTTGTTTGGAAATTGTCAATGCAGTAAATAGTCATAGCATGCAGTCGCATCAGATCAATGTAATGATTTGTTGCAATTTTTTTATGCTGGTGGTAATATTGATCTTTTAAAAATCAAAAGTTCTTTCGTTGAACATCACAATGTGACCCAAACTTTATTTTTCCCACCCCCATGACAAAATAACCAATTTAGTTGAAAGTGGAAACAAATATTTTTGCTCGGTTCGGACCTCAGGGTATTCATAATTATCAAAAGCCAAGAACCACCCGGCCTTAATCCTATGACTCCTTCTAAGCCTCTTGCGAGGGCCTTTCATTAGAAAAAAAGATGGCAGGAATTAATTGCACATTTATGAAACATTTTTGGGGTAGGTTTGTGTCATTCAAAGCTGGTGTTATATTTTCATTTCAAAATGTTTTATCAAATTATGAAAGTTTTGAGTCACTCCTTAAACTTAGCTGGGCGCTTCCCCCTTAAAATGAAGTTAGGAATTGTGCGACCCTTCCTTAATCCTATGACTCATTCTAAGCCTCTTGCGAGGGCCTTTCATTAGAAAAAAAGAGGCAGGATCATTGCACAGGTGGTATTGAAAACATTTTGGGAGTTAGGTTGTGTTCATTTCAAAGCATGTGTTAACTTTTCATTTCAAATGTTTATCAATTATGAAAGTTTTGATGTCACTCCTTAAACTAGCTGGTCGCCTCCTCCCTTAAATGAAGTTAGGAATTGGCGGACCCTTCCTTAATCCTATGACTCATTATAACGCCTCTTGCGAGGGCCTGTCATTAGCAAAAAAAAGAGGCAGGAATTCATTGCACAGGTTGTATTGAAAACATTTTGGGCGTAGGTTGTGTTTCATTCAAAGCATGTGTTATATTTTTCATTCAAAATGTTTTATCAAAATTATGGAAAGTTTGATGTCACTCCTTAATAGCTGCGTCGCCTCCCTTAAATGAAGTTAGGAATTGTGCGACCCTTCCTTAATACTAGACTCATTCTAAGGCCTCTTGCGCGGGCCCTTTCATTAGAAAAAAAGAGGCAGGAATTCATTGCACAGGTTGTATTGAAAACATTTAATATCAACCGATTTTAAAGATGTCAGTGTCTAATTATATATTTCAAAA
>JAMKCH010035156.1:0-16351 GCA_023653785.1 Ophioderma brevispina | reverse complement strand
GACCCGGGCCCGGGCTCCTAATTGGACCGGGAGCATAGGGCAAAAAAATAAAAGTTCAGCCTTTGTGGTTGTGACAAAAAGCAGAGAGGGAGAGAAAGTTGAGAGAAGAGGGATGGAGAGAGAGGGAGAGGAAACGAGAAAAAGGAGCATGGTGGATAGGAGGCCCGTTTCCCCCTCGTGCAACAATGATACCTAACTTAACATTGAGAAAATTCTCTGTAACCACGAAATTTCCAATTTTGAACAAATAGTGCAGAATTTGAAAACGGAAGGGGAAATACCGGACCTAGAAACTATGACTCTGGAATACAAAAACGAACAAGGCAATTTTTATGACATTTCTATATTTTTTTTTATAGGGAACCAAACAAAATGAGTTAAAAAAAATCACCATTTTTGTTTAATTTTCTATAAAAAAAACATATTTTGGGGAAAAAACTTATCATATTTGATTCCTGAGTCATTTCCTTTCAAATATGTATACTTTTATATATGTTGGAACAATAATTAAGAAGAGACGGCAAAATCAGTTCCTTTGAATTCCCGGACTTAAAGCGGCACTGGCACCATTTTCACAAAAAGGAAATTTCTTCAATTTGCTATCAAATGATAGTATAGGCCATAGAAGAATAGAGATACATTTTACACATAAGGGGGACTGTAGTGACAGATCTGAGTGTGCAAATCTGGATAAAATTTTGGAATTTTGGAACATGGTACTTTATGCATTGATAATCAAAAAAATTGATGGAAAGCACTTGCCACGCCCCCAACCTTTCATGACGCCCAAGCTTCGATTTAAGGTCACAGTAATTTTTTTTAAATGGTTCCGATTGTGTGAAAATACCATGTTGTTTGCTGGTTACAAGGATTCTAAAGACGTATAGTTATACTACTGTGACTTATAGTTTGGAATTATGGGGAAAAACTGTAAAAAATGGTAAAAGTCAATTTTGATTTGTACAGGGGCTCAAAAAATTAAAGGGGCTTGTTCCGAGTTATGTGTATTGTGTTCTCTTTTTGATATGAGAGCATGGCATTGCACATACTCCCCATCAAGTACCGTGGGGAAAAACCTTGCCGGTTTTGAGGTAGACGCAAGAATGCATCGTGGCAATGCCCTATTCAATACCGTGCTATAATATTGATGGTTATACACTAACTAAAAACGATGAGTTTTTTGTTTATATCTTGAGAAGAAATGGATCTTGAGGGCTCAAAGTTCAGGAAGACAATGAGACAATGAGAAAAATACGGCTTTCATCTGATATCAAATCGATACTACTTCCGCGTTAATTCAGGGGGGTCCCAAAGACGATCGGAACACGCACCTTTAAAGGTGCTCCAATTTTTTGCAAAATGTGGTTCAAATTGTGGTTTAGCTCATAGAATGAAATTTAACAAAACTAATGTTTTATTGTCTTCCAATTATACAAGCTTGCTTCCTTTCGATGTAGTCATAACAAAATGCATTGTGTCGGGAAGATGCAGACAGTCCAAATTCCTAATATTTATCACAAACATATTTAAATTAGTCCGATCGTGACGTCATGGCCACCCCACGTCACACGCGACCCATCAACAATAGTCCTCTCCACACTAGGACCCTCAATCATATGCCTGACCAAATCAGGGGGGCACCGGGCGGGAGGGTATCTACATCGTTGAAGGAAAGAAGCTTGTATAATTGGAAAGAACAAATAAAACAATTAGGTTTTTGTTAAGTCTTCCATATACAACTTCTTTCGTCAATCCGAGTAGATCATAACCAAAAAGGCATCTACATCCAGACTAGCACCACAGTCAGGAGGAGGTGATTTGATCAGAAGATTGCGACAGGAATTATACCATCGTACAAAAACACTCCCCACCCCCCAGGCACGTCTCCCACCTGTGAGTGGAAATATGTACGTTGAAAGTCCAACAAAAGTATCTTTGTGGCGAACTAAACCATACATAGAATTACAGAAGGACATTTAAATATAAACAAACTCAGGTACCACAGAATTTATAAATATATCCTACCTTAACGACATCTCATCTCTTGCCGCCCGGAGAACCGTGGTGGCAAAATCGGCCTCCGCCACGGCTGCCTGGCCCTCGTTTTTCTCAGGTATGTCCGAAGTAAAAGTCAAAGATTTCCCGACAAAACCGCCCCCCCCCCCCCTGCACAATATCACTCATAGACCCCCCTTGAAAAAGGCCCAAGAGTGGATGAAATTGGGCAGGTGCTGTGTGCCTGTGCTCCTGACCGGATGCAACCCACGGCCCCCACTTTTTTGATCACTTCATAGAGCCATCTTGCCATGTTCACTCTTTTGCAGCTGGCCGAAAAGGTTCACGAGACGTTACGAATAGCTGCTGATACTCCCCCTGACGGTACGCGTCCGCTCGAGATACAACTTAGAGCTCGGACCGGGGCACCATAAACTTGTTTCCCCCGTTACACTGAAACATGAAGTAATATCAGGAAGGAACAATGGCGAAGCGTTAAGTTTTGCAAGTGCACGTTTCATTTTTTTGCTTAAAAACCCCGGCTTGAAATAGAGATACCCCCCACTTCTAATTGCAAGAGTCATCGCCGATCGCACAAGCATGAACTCGGATTCTCGGAACCCCCCCCGCGCCCAAAGCCAAACCGCCACCAAAAAAGAGTTTTACATGTACAAAAATCTTTCAAGGAGGGCCGATGAAAGGACTCAAAAATTCAGAACAGTGGGAAGATCCCATTAGGGCCCAATTTTCCTGGATGAGGACTGTGATGAACATCCCTCAGTAGATGACGGATAACCGGACTCGCGTTCACCGTTGATCCATCTTCAAACCCCTCATGAATCGCCTGGATCGCGGACTTGTAGCCCCGGACAGTCCTGGTGCAAGTCCCATCTCAACCCTACTTTGTAAAAAGATCTGAGACGGCCCCTAAGGAGGCTCGACACGGATCGATGTCTCACGATAGCACCATTCGTAATAGGGCCCCAAACGCTTAGAATCTGTTCGAGCGTTGAAGGTCTTCGTCCGCGGGCTGCCAATGAGGCAGCTTCTACTGAAGACCTTGCTCTTGGAACGTTGCACTTGCCGACAATGGCCAACAATCCACCTCAGTGACTGACGGCCCCCTCCCAGCGACCCCCCTTTGCTTCCTCGAACAGGAAAAGATTTTCGGAGGAAGTCGTGCCATGGCGACCTGCCAGCATTTGACCATGTACCAAAACCAGAGCTGGCGAGGCCAGAATGGGGTGATCAGGAGGACATCGCACAGCTCCGTCACTATCTTCTGTAGGCTATGCGTGACATCAACGAAGTGGCGGAAATGGCGTACGCTTCTACACCCCCCGCCCCCTCCATCTGAACGACATTGCGGTCCACTGCGTAACGCTCCCGGATCTCGTGTCCGGGAGCAGTACTGCATGCCTAGCTGGTGGTTGTCGGCAAGATGCAACAGGTCGAACATTGGTATTCCCAGCTAGTATACATCGCAAATAGGGTGATTTTTCTGATACATACACCAGACTAAAACAGCCGTCGGTGTGAAGACAAAGAGGTCGCGAGTGGGGTGGCCCCCTGCTTTGTTTATGTAGGCCACCACTGTCGAGTTGACCGTCTTGTATCAACACTTTGTAACCCGAAACTGTCCCTTGAAACTCTGGAGTGGATTGTCACTGCACCAGAGTTTTCCAGGAGATGATTGTGTTTCCAAGGATTCTGGGGAGACCATACCCCCGGAAACCTCCAAAACCCCCAAATGACCCCACCTCCACAGAGACGCCTCTGTTGTCAACGTTTAAAACTTGGGAGGAGAGACGGGAAAACCATCCTCTCCCCCACCGTGAGGAGGGGGCGGTGAACCCAACCCAGCCCAATTCTTAACGAATTAGGGGGGTCATCGGGACCACCTTGTCCAATGAATCCCTGCTGGATGGGAATGTACAAGAAATGAAGCTGTATTGGCCTCTGTGGAACCGGCAATATGGAACCAGATCCACTAAGCTGGCCATCAGCCCCCTCACCTTCAACCATACCATCGCCGGCAGGAGATCACATTGGATAACGGTTCCGGCGTCGGGGTGGCTAGACCGGTCTCCAAATTTGAGTATTGCACCCAAATACTGGGGGGTCTGTTTGGGACAAGCTGATTTCTTCTCGTTCACAATAAACCCAACTTCGTCACCTCTTGTAGGCACACATCTGTGTGCTGCAAGCAACAAGCTCCTGGATGGACTGGAGCCAATCAAGAATCGGGACAACCTGACCCCCCGGCGTCGGAGATAGGCCCCCAGCCTCGACAACCCGGGTAAAAACCCGGTGGGGCCATCACATAAACCGAAGGGTATAAAAACCGTACTGGAAGACGGCCCGTCAACCATGAAACGAAGCCATCGCTGGGTCTTCGGATCGAATTGGGACGTGCAAATTACGCATCCTTGATATCCAATGTTCCCTGCCCACTGCCCTGTTAGTGAACACTCATCACAGAAGCAGCGTCCCCATCCGAATTCCTGGAGCCGAATTAATCGATTCACGGCCCGAAATTCAAGATGGGGGGCGCCAGTTCCGTCTTTGGGAGTCCGAAAGAAAAACTTCGAACAAAACCCGGTGTATTTTGGGGATAACCGGAAAAAGCTTCCTTGGACGGAGGGCACACTCTCGCCCGCAGAAACTGCACTTGCACCGGATCGCCCGGTAAAACAGTGGGTTCCGGCAGGATACGCAAGGGCGGGACGAAGTAAATTCTATGATAACCCCGCTGCACCGTAACCACCACCCATTTGTCGGGATTGATGGCTGCCCAGTTGTGGAGAAACTGTATAAGCGACCACCGCCGAACCTGGGGGCGGACTCCGAACATCGTGGTGAGATGTCCGAAACGGCCGCCACGGCCTCAAAAACCCTTCCTGCCTCCCCACTTCGCTTTCTTTGAAGGCTGGGAGGCATTCGCCGACTGCGTGGCACTAGGCTTTCTCTTTAGATAAGCAACCTGCTTTGGATCACTGCCCTGTGTAGGACAGCGTAGTCGAATTCGCTTGGACCCGTCCACTTGCCACGAGACTTCTTCTTCTGAGGGGCTAGCAGACAGGGTCGTAACTCCAACTCCTCTTGTAGATTTGGCGATTCCTGATCTTCACAGCCAGGTCTTCCACGGTATCAGAAAGACCTTCCACCGAAAAGAGATTCGTGGACCTACGAGATCTTTTTCACAAGTCTGACGCAGGTCCGCCGAGAATCTTTCCGCAGAAGGTAAACAACATTCTCCTCGTCAGGGACCAGTGCGAAGTGCCAACCTGAGAGACTGTGAACGCACTCTGTAGACATGACCGAGGACACTGGCTATGATATGCCTGCAGTTTCCCAAGTCATTATTGTCTCAGATCCCTGCCTTCAATCCTAGGAGCCGAGCTTTGCTTCAAGTTTTCAGCATTGCGTACTGAAATGCAGCTAATCGAGCATTTCCACGTGAGTGGAAATCCATCTAACGCAACTCCGTACTCCCAGTAAGGAGCATACTGCGGGGGGGCGTTTCCGGGAGCCGGAGCCCTTCAGGAGGGATACAACCTACGGCTCCATCTCGGAACCTGAAAAGAGCGTCTTAGTCTTTTCCTCGGGTACCTGAAAAGTTCGAGCAGTACCTCCCTCAGGGGCCGGAAAGACCCATTTGTCCTAATCCAGGCACTCCACCTCTCGCTCACGCTCCTGGTGGACTAGGAAGCGTGGAGTCCTGGTCTTTTCACTTTAGCCCCCAGACTACACAACCGGAAGGAAGCCACACCACCACCCTGATCCAGCTCTTCAATGCACTCACTCCAATGATGCAGTCAGCATTGCGCATAATGGGACTGACCCGACCGGATCAAACACGCCTGAAGATGTATCCTTAGAATCTTCTTCATCACCACTACCAAGAGGACACGTCCGCTCCCACACAACATGGAGATCAGTGTCCGTGCCGAAGGAATCGGGCCCCCCTCTGGACACGGCGTGTATCCGCGGGATGCTAGAAGATCCTGGACGACTGCGTCCCGCAGGGCGCGGCGCCCCCGCCGCCGCGTGCTCAAATGCGCAGGCGGCATTGAAGCTCCCGGCAGTGCAGGGCCTAGCTGCGCCTGCGGAATACGGAAATCAGGAAGGTACCCAGCATACCCCACCCCCATGGACGCCGGAGGCATGACATGCATCTGCCATGGCTGCCAATAGCCTTCACCGGAAGGGAGTACCCCAAACCCAAACCGAACCGGGCGACCATATGAATGGGCAAATCTAAGGGCGGCTGTAATCTGGCCCCTGTGCAGCTGCTGTCTGCGCGGACAACCCGGAGCAAAGGGAATACTGCGCGTATTGCCCACGACTTGCCCCTGCATGGGTGTGGTCATACCACGCATCAAAGCAGGATGATCCAGTCCAGAGGACTGATCCACCGATGCGGACGCCACGCCCTGCTGTGGTGCAATCTGACTACTCAACAGGGATTGGTCCGGTCTATTGGACCCTTGCCCTGGAACAGCAGCACCACCCTGGGTGGAAGACAAACCAACCCCACTCGCCTGCTGGGAAAGAAGCCCCATATTGAGTACGGGAGGCGGGACCTCAACGATGGCGTTTACCAGTATAGCCTGGTGGTAGCTTTCCGGGGTGCCCCAGCAGAACTTTTTACTGGCACGGTGCGCCCCCAGGCAGCAGGGATGGACGACCGCCCGCTCTCGTGGTCGAGGCAGCCTACCTCCCAACGCCCACCACACTACCCTAACCCGGCTAACTACGGGGGGAAGCGTCAAGGACTGAACCCCAGGGAATTTCCCATCGCTGGACTCGAGCCCGCTAGAAATATCCCTTGGAGCATTGAGGTTTGTATGGTTGGTTTGGGGCCTCGCAATCCGAAGACACCTACAGTACCTCCCTAGAGACGGATACCAGTCTGTTTGGTGATCATCCCGCGGGGAATAACCTTAGTTGGAAGCGATAATGATTTTCCCTTCCTACCCCTCCCCTTACCTTTATGAGCCTTGCTTTGCTTGGCGCTGGGACACGGAGCCAGTCGCAACCCAAGGTCGAACGTCCTACCTGGTCCCGCTGCCTCCAGACGACGCGACAAGTCACGATCAGGGAACAGCGGTTTTTCCGCGTACACGTCCGGTGCGTAATACACGTCATGTTCATCATTACCCATCGCTGCCGAACATCCTTGTGTGGCACATATCCGGCATCAGGTATGGGAACGACTTCGCTAGCCATTCTAAAAAATTAATTCACACAAGGCTCTACCATACAACAAACAATGTGCCTAGAGCTTAAATTGTAATCCCTAGCAAACACCCTCCCCCGCGAAAACCAGAGTGTAACCAGTTCGCGGGCGAGATGACTCTGATCTCTGAAGTGAAACAATGGACAAACTGAATTAATTTGAGGGGATTCTTTTTTTTTTTTTTTTAAGTGACACACAAAACTATTAACAAATAACCATGAATGATTATGTAGTAGAAGTTATATGCACAGACTAGAACAATGTAGCTACTATTTGACATTCACCATCTGTAATATGAGACACACCCAACCACACACCCGCTAGCCATGCTAAGTTACACCAGCGTAAATCATCAAACTGGGCATGAAAACATTTACCATATAATGAATGCCACATGCAAACGCCGACACCACGCCGACCGCGCCACGACCACAGTCCACCACCGTATACAAGGTGCTTTTCCGACCCCATACGGCAGCGGCGGCCGCAGCGACAGACAAAGTATAAGCCATAACTGTAATTAAGAGAAGGCAATGCCGTTACTCTAATCGCAAACAACACCGCATACAACGTCGGCCATTTTATATTCAACAACCAACCGCCATCTACAACAAACTAACGGACAGTTGGAGGAAGTCAAAATGGAGGAATTAAACCAGGCCTTAGCCCGCCAGCGTATCGGCAAATTAAAGTCGCTATTTTGCGAAACGCCGCCCCTAAACTTTAGGCAACGTGCTCAGACGAACTAAAGGTATTAGGAAGTTTTTAAGGAAAGTCTGAGCAGCTTACACGCTACGTAAGCATACAATATTCCCGTTAAAAGGACCCAAAACAGGGAGTAATCTTAATGATCGTCTGACCTTATTTGAGGGTCCAAACAGTGAGAGGACGATTGTTGATGGGTCGTGTGTGACGTGGGGTGGCCATGAGTCAAGGGATCGGACTAATTTAAATATGTTTGTGATAATATTTAGGAATTTGTGAACTGTCCTGCATCTCCCGAAACAGATGCATTTTGTTATGAGCTACATCGGATTGAATGAAAAGAAGGTTGTATATGGAAACATAGGAAGTTTTGAGTATCTTACGTGTATGATTATTTACCAAAATGGCGAAAATGTCAGCAGCTATTGGCAGCTGTTGGATTCTATTACCTGTGACCCTATTTTGGTTGGATAACATGAAACTAAAGCATAGCAAAAGGGCACAACTATTCCTATTTCAATCATTTTACTAAGGGAATGTGCACCACATATTAACTGAATCAAAGCACTTTTAACTTTTGACCCCTGGTCACACCAAATTGACTTTTTCACCATTTTTAACGTGTTACCCCGTAACTACTCCGGAACTAAAAGCCATATATAGAGGTAAACTACAATACCTTTTGGGGAATCCTTGTAACCAGACAACCCATTTGTGTCATTTTGCAACACATTGGATCATTTTTTTGAAAATTGGATCCCTTTATACCTTTGTAAACTCCAGCCTGGGGTCCATTAAGGGGGGTTGCACAGTGCTTCCATCAATTTTAATCGAATTACCAAATGTCCTAAAGTTCTTGTGTGTGCAAAAATTCACACTTTTTATCCGGAAGCTCACACTCTTTCACTACAGTCCCTTCTAAAACTGCTCAAAAACAAATAGGGACGTTAATAAGAGGTTAAAGACATCACCTCTAATTTGTAGGTAACTTAAGTTTCCATAATTTTAATCACCAACCTATGTGTATTACATGAATCATAGACTCGTATAAAACACAAAGTCAAAACCGTCAAACGGTGCTTAAACGTTGGAAAACAATGCATACGGCGTGCGATTTCTCAAGTGGGTTAAACGATATTTCCGTCGTCTGTAGACTACTCTGTAGTCCTTTTTTCATTTTTTTTTGTTTAAACGCATATTTTTTTAAAAATATTTTTTTCAATTGTGTGAGTTGGTTTTTTTTTTTATCTTAACTTTTTTCCCCAGTAAGGCTTTTTCCCCAGTAGGTCTATCGCAAAGAGACATGATAAAAAAATAGCTGAGAGTAAAGGGCGCAATAACTACTAGCCGTTGAGAATTTCACATCATGCAGGTTAATTGAGGGTCGTATAACTATCCCCGTTTGTTGTTTTGTTGGTTTTTTTTTTACTTTACTTTTTTCACTTGTGTGAGTTGTTTTTATTTTTTTTTACTTTTTTCCCATTAGGCTTTTTCCCCAGTAGGCCACGCAAAGAGAAATGATAAAAAAATAGCTGAGGGTAGAAGTGCGCATAACCTACTACTAGCTGTTGAGAATTTCACATCATGCGCAGTCATTGAGGTCGCGATAACTACTACCTACCCCCCGTTAATTTTCACTTCACCATAACCTGGACAATGTGGACTACGTTCCTTTCACTTTGGGGTCGAGATTGTTAACGTTGGATTCTATGGCGAGTTCCGTTCAAAACTTGGCGGACCCTAATATTAGTATGATGTCATCGTTTGAACCAAATTGACCAATGGCTAACAGATTTGCGGGGCTGTATCTGGGGCGGGTTATCTCTGTGATTGAATATCATGATCCTTGTGTCCCTTTGTTGGCTATGCACACCCCGTAAGTGCCAAGCCTTTTGAACAGTTTTGTTGAAAAAGAATCCCAACATAATTTTTATTGAGAGGCAAAATTAATTTGATCGTATTCAATCTTAAATAAGTACATATTCATTGTTTATACTTGTTCGAGATTAGAACTTTATTGACTATTATTAAGGTCGAGCAATCGGTGAATGAATCACAGCAAAGTTGTGAACGGCATGTGCCGAAACGGGCCGCTGCGCGTAATTCTCTCAGCCTGGAATCATATCTGCATTTATGACACATTGCCTTTGTTTTTTATGATATGTTTGGGGCTGAATCGCTTCTCGCTGATTGTGTAGGGGGAATGAGCTTACTTTGTCAAAAACCTTACATGTTTATTCGCATCCTGTAAATTGTTTTTCCGGATCCAATTTGAACAATATAACATATTTTAACTAAATTTTTCTAACCTCAATCCCTCAAAACACAACGGCAATGTCTCTCTCCACTGCACTTATGCGTGTAACCCTCTGCTGTCAGATTCACACCTCGCCCGGCGAACACCCCGTTTCATCTGCACAACAGATATACACCATGCGTAGCCTACGTATCTTGCGGCATGGTACCCATACTACTACTACTTCTATCTCTCCAAAAACAGCGAAAAACAGTCACAAACTTCACAGATTCAGGTCACAAACCCCACAGATTTAGTGCACGGATTCCATGGCGAAAAAAATCCCAGAAAATTCCAAAGGAACCTTGGTATGGGACCTTTGACCTCATCAACAAATGAGGCCTTCCATATTGCACCTATGACTAAAGTTTTGGTTTTTCAAAAAAAGTCCATTGAAGTCTGCGGATATTACAGGCAAATGTCAACCCTTTTTCACACAACAGACTACATCAACACAGTGGACAAAGTGATCCCTATGTCTCTTCCTGCCTTAAAGGTGGCTTTGTGATTCTAAGCACTCTTCTGTTTCATCATGTTCCCTAGCTATCCTTGAGAAATCTTTTCACATAATTTTTAGTTGATCCCGATCTTGCGGTTTTGTGTTTATAAGGGCAAAGTGGCTTGTTTCACACTGTCCCATAGGCCCACTGTGCTTGTAATTTCGTCCGTTTCGGACAGAAATACAACATTGGCGAATTTCTTAATGATGCGACCGAATTTGCCGAAGATTTAGTGCACATGGATTTATAAGGCCTAACGTTCAATGCCATAAAATCTCAACTTTTTTTTTGAAAAAAATAAGTTGTTGGGATCACGAAATGCCCTTTTTAATGCAGGTGACCAAAATATGGATAAGACAAATTTTGGTGCTTATTTCTACCTACTACAAGGGATAAAATATGTTTATTTTAATCATATAAATCCTAGCGCCGAGGCGCTAGAAGGGGCCGTGCCTGGCCGTTTTGAGCACGCAGTGATGCATGAGAATTTCGCTTGTTTATTTTGCACCCGTTTACAAAGCGCCACGCACAACGCTTAAGAGAATGCACGTCGCTAAACTCATGCGCGATTCAAGGGCTGTACGCGATGAATTTGGGCGATGACGCACACCTCCTATCCCTGAAGGTGATAAAGAGCTTTAAAAAAAAGGAATAACAAACCAAGCGAGACGGAGAAACTTGGGAAGAAAAGGAGAGTAAAAAGAAGGGGAGCTATGGGTACACTAAAAAAAGAATAGAATTGTTTTACAGCTGGTTCAATAGCACTCTGGAACCAGTTTGAGACATGACAGTATCTTGTTAGGCACAAATCACGTTTCTCTACACGGATAAGGCCTACAGAAGAAGTCACCTATGCAAGCCTCTTCCGTTTCGAAGGGAAGGGTCGGTCGTTAAAAAGGTCGTTATTACGCCAGGGGAAAGGGAGGAGGGGAAAGGAAGAGAAGGGGGAGGAAAGAGGAGGAAAAAAAAAAAAAGGGAAGAAAGAGGGGGGGCGGTATGAAAGTGTCAACAGGGAAAGGAGAGGGAGGAGGAGGAACATGAACTTTTAAAATGGATACATTCATAAAATCAGGGAAAGCTCAGGGGATAAGAAATTTTTGAACGGGAACGAGGGAGAACGCGAATTTTCGCCCCATCAAAGTTGAATCCTCAAAATCCCAACATATAAGACGTGTATTTGAAGCCAATTTAACTCGGTATATGACTTGATGGAAGACCCCTTTGGGACATGTTTTTTCTTTTTTTTCTGTGAATTCTATATATTGTTAAGTCGGGACTGTAATAGACAAGCATCTAATTAGTTTACATTGTAGATGACAAGAAACGTTTAGGGAACTCATTACCTGGCATGCATGCGGAGCTTAATATAGAAGTAAAATAAAGAAGGGGATTTGAAAAAAAAAAAAAAGCAAAAAAGTAATAGTCAATAATAATAAACTAAATGAAGGACCCTAATTTCAGAAGTAAAAAGAGGAGGGAAATGTTTAGATTAGAAATCATGTTTTTTTGTCTTTCAAACGGGTATTTTTCACTTTTGTTTGGAGAAAGACCCCCACCCCCAAAACAAAAAAAACAAAATACAAGGAATTCTATGAACTTTCCTATAAAGTTGGTGATTCCGGTCCTTTTTTACAATTAGAAAATAGAAATGGGTACCAGCCCCGGGCTATACTCATTGTAGTTATAATGACAGGGGCATGTTTACCATTAGTTTGGGTTTGAAAAACCTCCCGAAAACAATTCATAAATCATCAGCATGTTCCGGCTGCACGTTTGCCTAAAAAGTTTTTAAATATGATTTGTAAAAGACGCCCAAAAATAAAAAAATAGGAACAGGAGAGAGAAAAACGAGGAAAGAGAAGAAAGAGAGAAAGAAAGAAAAGCGAGAAAAAAAGAGAGAAAAGATGAAAGAAAGAATTAAATTTCCACAAAGCGTTGGACAAACAAGTCAAAAGAAGGGACAAACAGCCCAAAAGACCAAACACAAAAATTAGAATTTAAATTGCTAGCTGCTGTCCTTATAAAACCGGCCCATCATAGAGACAAGCATGCTTGGGTTTTCTGTCGATGCATTACTAAATTATCTTTTAATTACATAAAAGACGACATTTTGGTTTATCAACTTCCGTTTTCTTTTTAAACTGTAAAATACACGCGTTCACCTCAAATATGTTTATTTATTTAATATTAACTTTTCAAAATTTTCTGTTATGAACCTCAGAATACAACCCTTAACTTCCTGTGATACAGGGGGTACGTTCCTCTTCAACTTCCACTGAAAAATTGCAGAAAAAACCGACGAGGCCGCTAATCTCAAGTTGGTAGCTGTTTATAACCCTCAATCAGATGACTCTCATTATCCCTGCCCATGAGTTTCAATCATTTGTCATATGATGTGATCGTCATTTGGTAAATTTTGATCCCTATCTATATTGTTCCAAAATGAAACAAAACAACAAAAACAAAAGCCGTAAAACGATTTTGACATGCTTTCCTTAATTTTCGAACAATGCCATCACTATCAGTGATATGTTAAATCTGAAAATAAAAAAAATCATCAAAAAAGATTTTTTTGTCTAAAAATCAGACTTGTCTGTACAGTACAATGTCCTAACATACCTGCAAATCATATAAGACTAGAAGCAAACAATAAGAACAAAATCGGAATTTCTAGTTATTACTGTCCGTAGGAACACTTATTACAAACACCTATGTATGGAATTCATATCTTTGAATACGCCCCGTTATTTTCCCTTTTCTTTCAATTCCTTCAGTTGGAAAAAGTAACTTTTGAAAATGCTACACAAACAATTCCTTCACTTTTAAGTTATTCCTCAACTTTTTATTTTTTACCAACCCTTTCACTGTGTCTTTAAAGAAATAAAAAAAAAAACTGCTGACGAGAAACCAACAGAAAAAAGGATAAAATTAGCACTTCCCTCCTCGTTTGTATTGACTGGAAAAACCAATGCTGTTAAAACACATGCAATGCGTGAGCGTCATTCATGTCGCGTTTTAATCAGCATAACGGAACAACAGCGTAACGCGAGCATTGCGCCAAGTGACACTACGCGTCAGCTCATGAATAATAATCAGTGAGGAAATTTTTCTCCATCTACTACAGGGGGAAAAGGAGGGGCTTAGTGGCAACAAGTGCGCCATGCTTCGTTCGATTTGGCTACGGGCCGACTAGAGCGCTTGCGCGCTTATAATATCTATGATTTTAATCACAGTGAGTGTAAGGGACAATACTGCAGAAACACCATACCATGATACATGTCCAACTTCAAGGAAGTGCTTCTAGTAATAAGGTAGAAGCACAATGATTTTATTTCTTAAGGTAGGGCCGGCTTGATCTTTTGGTGACCAAGATAAACTTTGATCTTTGAAACCACTGACCAATCAAAACAAAGGGCAACAAAATGTATCCTGTTTTGGCTTAAAATCACTTTTTTAGAAGAAGAAATCACTCATATTTTTGGCTAAACTAGAAACACTGCTGAATTGACATGTTTATACTGGTGTATTGTTGAAAGTTTCTTGGGGTAAAAGTACTTCCAAATGTGATGTGCTGAAAAACTTTGGGAGGTTTAATTTAGACTGTTTGTAAGGACATGGAAAAAAAATCGGTGATAACAAATGCAATTTTGGTGTGACCAGATTTAGTAATCTAGAAACACTGGGATTTTTTTAGAGCTATGAAGAATGGGTTCTCATAGTGATGCTTTGGACCCAAAATATTGACTTAAATTTTGCTGACCCCATTCTTGCGGTTTCTGCATGGTTTTTTTCTCGTCTATCAGCTCTTATTTTACAGAATACACATTACTCTCTGTTCTTAACCAATATCACGTTATAGGCTCTCGCTCAAAACTATTGAATAGCGGCGCGAAACTTTAGAGATGAGATTTGGGGTGAAGACCATTAAGATGAAACTTCAAACTTCATCCCTTAGGGTAAAAACAAACACACCAATAAACATATACTATGTGGTGTTTCTACATTATAGAAGTCAAAGCCAATGATTTTATTTTCTTATAGTATGGGCCACATCTCTCCTCTCTAGTCAAGTCATCAATAAAATTTCAAACTGCTGACCAAGTCAGCCGTGGTTTCCCTAAATTTACCAATTTTTGGGCCAAAAAAGGGAAAATCATAAAATGAGAACATTTTTAAACAACTATGACACTTAAGACGTTTTTGTGAATGGCTAGACTATTATTAAGATTCTCATAAACTTGTAGTGGTTTTCCTTCATGCGTTTTTCACTCTCATCCATAAACCTTGAGATTGGTGTTTTTTTCAAACACCAATCTTTTCATGTAAATTAGTGACTTTTCACTCTCTCATATGAGATGGTCTAGAAAACAACACTGATTTTTTTAGCCATATTTTCATGAATGGTTTGTGTTAGATGGTTTTACATATTCATTATAGTTCAAATTCGCTGACCCCTTCTTCCCAGATTTTGAGAATGCATGGTTTTCTCGTAGAACTCTTCATATTGGTCGCAAATGGGGCACATTTTCGCTCATAACTTCCAAACGAAACATCCTTTGGTTCTAAGCTTCACAGGGGGTAAATGAGAAAAATAGCAGCTTTATTCTGATACCAAAATAGTGACCACTTCCGGTTTAAGGGTTAAAATCTGGGGCTTCTAGGGAAGAGGCTAATTAGCGACGGGCCATGGACCTTTAAGGCGTCAAGATCAACTACATGTACATTCAGCTCCCACACCCCCGCGCAGAATCATGGCTGCCGTCGCAAAGCCACTGGAACTTTCAGAATCAACAATTAAAATAGACACAACGCGATACCCCGTATACATGTCGCACACGCCAAGTACTGCATACGCTTATCAAACAATTGTTATGGCGACTATAATTGCCAAAATATGGAAAAGTGTGATTAATTTTGGATTAATTATGTTATTCTAAGAAAGTCTTGCGAACAAACGGTGCAACTCTCATTTTCTGAAACGCAATAACTCGAGATACAGCCCACGATAGAACATGATTTTCTATACAAGTCTATGGGAAGCGTAATAGTGGGTCGGTAGTCAAGCGCGCGTGGATGGAATGGTTTTTGAAGCCCAGTTGAAAAAACAAAAAATGGCTGACAGCGTGAGTATTTTCATGCGCCCTAAAACGTACGGCGCTCCGCCAAATTGTAATCGCTGCGTCCTTGAGCAAATACACACTTTTTCCAACATTGTTTTGTTCTTTATGTTTGTCTGCTGTTGTTTTATTTTGTACAAAACAAACAAGTTGAAGTTAATTCTTTCTCCGTATATTTTTATTTCCCGTTAATTTTGTTCGTACTGCTTCATGAGGATTTACACGTCTTTAAAGATCTGCATTTCAAAAATGGCATGTATGAAGACAGAGATAAGATTCAACAAAGAAATACAACCTGAAATAAGAAACGAAGCACCAAAAAAAAATGGTGATGAAGATTCGAAGAAAACGGTGTTGTTTAGAGTTTGAGTGAGTTGCTTGTTGTTTGTTTGTGCTTTGGGTTTTTGGTAGATGTTTTTGTGATCAAGTCTTTGATTTTAGCAATTAAGTGTTGGGGCTGGAGGAAGGTCATTTAAAAGATCTGGGGTTTTTTACT
>JAMKCH010035155.1:0-37563 GCA_023653785.1 Ophioderma brevispina | reverse complement strand
CTCTCCAAAAAGAGTGGAACGCTTGTAAAGTGTTTAAAACCTCCAAGATGAGTTGTTTTATTATTAAAAGAGTAAACCATAATAAAAACGAGCATTTCCATTAGTTTGAGGAGTATATAAATAACACTCTTTGGAGGAGTTAGTTACAGAGTTTTTTCAAGAGTTTCACTCTTTGTGGGAGTAACAGTTTTCACTCATTTACTTAGAGAGTGCACAGGATGGGGCGCGGGACCTCGAAAATGTGAACCTTTTGTAAAATAGACCTAACCTAGGCCTAAAAATGGTCTCTTTTGGACTGTTTGCGGCGAACCCCTTCACAAAGGGATTTTCTTGTCAATTTCTCTCAATGTTTTGTTTTCTTATTTTTAAAAAGTATCAAAAAGTGGACTTGGTCGATCCCTTTTGTGAAATTTGATGTTGCCATCCTCCCACCCCTCCTCCTAGCGTGGTGAACCTAGCTATATAGCAGGTGAAGGGTATGTATAACGTCCATACTACGCATAATAATGTTCTTAAAATATGGAAATATGGGGTCTTATGGCTCTTTATATTTAAATTACAGACCAAAATCATCGCCTATTGTTATAGATTAGTATGCCCTGTAAGAACTTACGAGTCCCTTTTAACCTTTTCATGGCTTTCATACCATCTAGACCCTACGTTTTTTTTTCTGGATGACTACCAAACTGACGCGATCACCGCAAAAAAGTGTGGTAGCGTTATTTTTCTTTTTAGATCTAGGAGCAAGAAATTTTCCCTATAAAAAAATAGGCAATAGGGGGCTCTGTGATTTTTGAAAAGTGGAAAACAGGAGGAGGAAACCAATGCAATTAAGGGGCACTTAGGTACGTAGATAAGTTATACAGCAAAGAAGAAACCAAGAAATGCTGGAAATCAAAATCTGAAGATAAACCTTAAATTAACTATTAAAGGGTAGGTATGGGTAGTACTAGAAATAAATGATAAGGGCGGCATTTGTTTTTATGTTCAAGCGCGTCCCAAAGTGCTAAAAATTGTGAGATTTTGTAACCGTCGCGTATTTTCATCAGCACACTTATATTGTAGGAAGATTCCTCTAATAGCTCCCGATTGCACTTTTGGGGAAAAAGAAGCAAATGAGGTAATGTGCCTGCCTAAGAGCACAATACGTTGGATTTTCGGGGGAGGATTTTAGCCCACAGCTTCGGAACAAGTTGTCGTTCTAGACACAGACAAGTTAACGTATTTAACGAGCGGGAGGGTTTATAATCTAGTCTGTTTCTATTGTTAAAATTTGGCAACAGGTAGCAAAATTAGACACAAAGTATGCGGATGAATAAAGAAAAACATAAGAACTGGAGTCAAACAAGACACCTCAGTTAGCCCACACCAGTGCCACAATCGGAATTATCTGAATCTGGATTACACTAAGAAATCTCTACGACTAGTAATAGTTCCTCAAGGTACCTTGGACTGCTTTTACTTAAAGATACTCTAATAATCAAAAGACTATGACAAATAATGTAATAAAAGAAAGTTACTAAGTATTTATCTTTAAATTAGTAAATCAACCAATTAAATATTCGGTCTTTAACATTATTGAATATGACTGATATACAAAAACTGGAATACATTTTTGAACTGTCTTAAAAAAATGATTGGTATCAAATTTGCCATTGTTTAAAATTTCTTGCCATCGCTTTAAAGAATTAGACACCCCCTCTTTATGTGTTATACAGGTACGCTCTCTTTGTGTGTTGAAAGCGGATTTCAATTGTTTAATTGAAATTATTTTAAAAAAACTGCCAGAGAATCGCAATTCGCTGGGATTTTATTAGAAAGACGCTTACTTAGGGACTGATAAATAATTAAGTGTCTTATGCACAGAATTTTTACACATAGGGGCTTCCAGAGCTTTTAAACTGTGAACAGGTACCATCCAAACAGTTTTAAAAATGCACAGAATGTGGCAAAATATCCTAAATTGTCATATTGTATTGAATGTTTTCATTATGCACTTTTAATGGCTTTATGCGCTCTTTCATTCTTCGTAACTGCAAACAAAAGCATCCTTGTTTACCAACAGTTAGGTAGTGTGTGATGTTTGTGGTTTGTGGTTTTGTTTGTCTGTATGTGGCGAATACTTTATGGATATATGTGCTTGTACATGTAGGCGAGCGTTATGTGCGTTTGTACATGCTTAAATGTTGTTGTATTAATTTTGATCTTTCGTTCGCATTTATATATATACACATATCCCAGAAGCCATAACGGGACAAGAATAAAACATACTAAATTAGTGAAACATGTTTAGATATTAGTTACATTCTGAGACTTAATATTGATACATATTTTACGTTTGATGATCATATATAATGGATATGTGGGTTTATAAAATAATATAATAAGGTTATGGAAAAAACATCTTCCTATTGTAAAAAAATAAGACCATTCTACCACTTTAAAAACATTTGCCAGCTATGTAATAAATTGCGGAAAAAAAAAATTATTAAAAGTAAAATTTTCTGATGAATTTAACTAAATTATATTAAAGAAGAGAAACGAACATTTTTTATATTGGCCGCCATATGAAAATGCCTCTAGTCTTTTAAAATATCGCGCGGAAATTAACTCAAAATAAATAAATAATGAATAGAAATATATATTTCACATGGTTAGGCCCAAATGTTCTAAGCGCAAGCTGCAGACACGAAAGAATTGAATCCAGTACCCTAAAAGGAAAATGCTAAAACGAGTCATTTTGGGCAGCCATTTTGATGACGTAATTTGATATGTTCCCCCCAGTGATTTTGGGCCAATTTTATGTTTGTGAGTAGTCAGGACCCATATTTTAAAACCAATACCAAAATTAGCTGTAGTACGATAGTTGCCAGGGACGACTTTTCTAAGCAACTTTTTGCCCATCTCTCTCACCTAACATATTTGCATTCAAAGTTACCGAGAAAAGATATGAAACAATTTCGAACATTCATTGAAGTATGCTTCCAAGTTTGGGTTGTAAGTTCTTGCTATTTGACGGTTTACACAAAGGTAACAACAAAGAAAGAATGTCTGACAAGGGTAGACTCCAGGGGCGGATATTTAAGGAAAAAGGGCCTGTCAGCAGATTAAGGTGGGGGCCCCTTTTTGGGTCGTAAAGTGGCGCAAATATTGCACCTTGAGTGCAATCGGGGATGTCTAGGGGGCCTGAGAGCAATTTTTTAGGGGTGCTGACAGTGCTGATCTTAATCCGCCACCGGGTAAACTCATCCAAAGGCATCTTTGGTTTCCCTGTGTTCTCTATGCTAAAGTAGGAAGTTGTTTAGAACTGGTGAAGAATGAATTCAAGGTCAGGGACCTTGTAATAAACTTTTGCCTCTATGTAGATAAGTACAATTAAACGGGTTATGGACACCATGGACATTTTGTTTATCAGTTGGTCAGTCGCACTCAGGAATGTGCCTTGTCACACTTGGTGAGTTAAAGGTGCGTGTTATGATCGGAGAGCTCTGGCGACCCTCCTGAATTTACCGGAAGTAGTCTAAATTTTGATATGAGATGAAGGCCGTATTTTTCTCATTATCGTCCGAAATTGTCAGCTTCCAAATCCATTCTTTTAGTGGTTAAACCATCAATATTAGCACAGCAAGGAAAATGGGGCCTTGCAAGGTGCATTATCGCTTCTAGTTCTCAAAAACAGCCCCCCCCCCCAAGTCGCTTTCCCACAATACTTGATGGTAAGTGTATGAGGTGCAAGCTGTCTATCAAGACAGAACATTGCTACAATAAATCGAACACCCAACTTTAAGGCCAAACGCAGAGAAACGAATGCCAATTTTTATGAATCTGTTGAAATGTGCTTTGTGTCCTTTTTATCATTGGATGGACGTTCATCATTAAGGGATGTTTCTTTAAAGTGGCCAGAAAATTATCTGTCCCATCTCCTGTAGCAATGGACCTTCAGGATGCCTAACAGCTGGAAACATGTGAAAAAAGGCCAAGTATAGTACACATTCAGAGCAAAATGCACAGCCAGCAGATAAAAATGTTTGTACATGCTTTATCAAATGGAATATAACAGGCACATCACCTAAATTAAAGAAATGCTGGCAATGATCATTTGACCTTTGATTTGAAATGCAATCCACACAACCCAAGGATCTTAATTACCAATTTGCATATAAATCAGTTGCATGCTATGGCCATGAGAGCAGCGAACGTATCTAAAATTATTTAAAAATAGATCATTTTCATCCCATTCACTTCTGAACCTTTGATATGTGACCTTTGACCTGGTATCTAATTTTCATGTCAATTGGTCTGATACTTCAGAAATGAGAAGCAGTTTTAAAACCTGAAACCCATGTGGCCTTTGACAAGTTATGTAATTCACACAATCCTCATATAAAAAAAGGTACAGTGTTGTGTTGAGCAAGCTTGCACATGGAGTGCCCATCTCTTTCCTTGGCATTTGGGCCAGGATCTGTAATTTGTTATGTGGGGGTTCACCACCCATACAACGAGTATGTATACCTTCCCAATATTAGCCAGTACCCATTTACACCTGGGTGCTGAGGAGTGATTGAGGTAAAGTGCCTTACTCGAGGACACAACACATGGGCTGCAGCGGGGCTCAAACTCACAACCTTAGCAAGTGGGTTGGGCGCTCAATCCACTGGACCACGTGTGCCCACCCTTATGTATACACACATTTCATATCGATCAGTTCCATACTTGGAGATGACGGCAAATGTTAAAACTTTAACATTAAAGAACAGGCACGAAGGAGTGGTTAGTTTTCAAGAACACTCATTTCATTCAGGCAACAGAAAAGTGTATATTCAATTTAATTACATGATAAGTGCCCATATCCTAATATACATCATTCCAACTCCTTCACATCAACTGTCAACCATGTTTCTTCTGTATTTTCTTTAAATTATGCACACTTCACCTGCCGCCATGTGTTGTCATTCTTACTTACACATTACTAAATAAGCACCGTCCACCTGAGACTTGGCCTCAAATTACTAAATAAACACCCACCTGAGACTGGCCTGAATAGAAACAGGTATCAGTGCCCAGACAAAACAAATGATGTAAGCATGTTGGTCACTCATTACGACCAATACAATGAAAAAATGCTTAGTAATTTTCATGTGTTCACAAAACACAAAGAAACCGAAATGTGGCTTAAACATAATAACCATAATTCCTTCCAGTAGATTTTTTTTACTAAGTTTGAATTTCATAATATTGAGAAAGGAAAAGCACATCGCATGTTAGAACACATAAACAGTAAATACCAACACAGAATCCGAACACAAGCAGATATACCCTCAAAGGAAAATTCGAGGTCACACCTGCCTGGGCCAGGATTTAAATTAAACCGGGGAACTCTGGCAAACAAGACCAGTGCTCTACCAACTTCATCTTCAGGTTCCTACTGATACAGCACAATTAAACATAGTCATAAATCATAAGATTTTATAATGGTACAAGAGTAAGATTCTAACAAGCAGCATTGCTTAACTTCTTTAGGTTAACATTCCAGTTAACATTTTTCTAGTGAGGAAAAAGGGGCAAGCTAGCATTTTACAACAATGACCTAATTTGATACCTAGGGGACCTTTGACCTAACAGTTCAATACATCTGTGGTGCACAGACAGGTAGGCAGGCAGACAGACAGACAGACAGAAATACACATGCACACACAGGTATACACATGCACACTAACGACCTTTAGATTTCAGGTTTATGGCGGTGCAGATGAATCATGGTGCATTGAGCTGTTTTATCGTGTTTTGTTGATTGTATGTCCTTATCTTAAGATATGTTGTAACATAACTTTCAGGGGTTGACTCCACTCTGGTCTTATTGGCCTTTTGGTCAACTCCTCGTAAATTTTGTTTATGTAATTTGCTTTTGTGTAACATGATTTTTTATGGAAATAAAGTTGAAGTTGAAGTTAAGTGACATAATGCCTAACTTTCTATGCAAGAAGCAAGATGCAATATCTAAAAGTTGTGAGTCTCTCACAACCACACAACACACACAAACACACACAAGGTGTTTCATAGCCCCCATCTTGAACCTCATTTGTTGGCGAACAAAAATGATATAGCAATAAAAACATATGAAATGTTGAATACAGCAATTGTCAGATCATATATAGCAATCCTGGCTTCAAATCTTTTAGTGAGCTTGCCACCGTACCGAAGCCTCCGTAGGAACATTGAGCGTGACTGACAATGCACGGATTTCCAGTAAGAGTATAAACATTTACAACATAATAATGTACAAACGGATGGATTTTTCGCATGATATTTTTAAAAAAACTCATACTTAATCACTTCTTTGTGTATCGTGAGAAAAAAAAAAACATCCATTTTATCATCAATTGAACTTCTCTGTAACTTTTTTTGGTGTAAAATCTTAAATAAGGACACAGGTGAAGGATGCTGTCAGCTCAGCGCAAAACCGGAAGAAGAAATAAAATACACCCTATAATCTCCAAACCTTTGAATAAATCTTAATATCCAACAGTTTTGGTTGCAAATAACGGAAAAGAAAGGGTAAACTAATGCACAATCCTCAATAAATATGCATATATATGTTTGCGAAAACTCATCAAATTTTAAGCCGAGCAATCACATTTCGTATCTCATCACGTTTGGTGTGTGTTTCTCATTGAATTGTATTGTTTTTCTTAGTTCATTACATACTATTGTTATAAATATGATGATATCAGAACTTTTCCTAGCGCTGGTCCACATTCCGAAGATTTAATCGTAGAAATTATACGCCAAATACTAGTCTTCCTGGGATTATCTAGGGTCTTTTTCCATGGACACAAATCAAATTGAAACGAAATTTAAACTCACTCTCCCCTGCGGCAAAAAACACACACAACAAAAAAAAATAAAATGTATTCTTATTTTAATCATCTATTACGCCTTATCACCTAACTTGACAACTGACAAATTATTTTATTTCTTTCTTCAAACAATCAGCCAACTGTTTGCCATTCAAAATATGATTTTTTTTTTTCCTTGCGAGGATGCAAACCCGAGTCATTTACGGCGCAATCATTTTCTATCGCAATGCCATTTTTCGTAAGCAAACTGTGACATTTAGAGGCTTCTGCAGATTACGTTACTCTTCAACTCACCCACGTCTGAATCATGCAAATTTTTTTTCTTCTCCCATTTGTGTGGTTTGTGTGAGAAAATGTTTTCCCTTACCCCCCCCCGAGGGCTAAATATCAGATACATGCTGGCAATAAATGAAAATGTGGTTAATATGGGTCATGGACAATGAATATTGGCGTAGGTATTAATGGCTGTGCTTCGCTTGAATACAAACCGAGAATAGTGTTTAATAAACTCTCATTTCATAAAAGTAGAAAATAAATTGTTTCTGAGTAAAAACAGATAAATCTGACTTGCTGCTAAAGGCACTGGGTTAAAGGTACACTATACAGATTTCATGACCTCAATTCAAGCCTATGTCAGAACAGGATAAGTGACCAGTTTGCAGCACCTGATGCATTTGATGGCTGTAGGAACATATTCTTTGGTATTGAGTAAGCCTATTTTGAAAAACAAATGAAGCAGAAAGTGGTGCGTAAATGAACCACCAATCATGTCAAAATAGGTCAACAGCTGCAGTAAATGGAGTAGTTTTAAACATTTTTCAAATCCCGTTTTGATCGAGTATTCCAATTGTCACATTCAAGAAGCCCATAACAATGCTGATTGACAGAAGCTGAGAATGTCACAATTGGCTGCCGAATTTGTCCCCTTTTATAGTGGAGCTGCCAGGGGCATAACGGGTTCACTTGTCAAAGGGGGCTATTTCCCACGTTGAGGCAGATTTTCCCGGTTGGAGGTGGTTTTGGAAAGTAGTTTTGGTTTCAGTTTTCATGGTTTGCTCCGTTGCGGGCCGGGTCATTGCAAACTATTTCTTGACCCCTGGATTATAAAAGACACTTCAAAAAGTTACTGGTTTACAACATGCTTTTTGTTTATTTAGTGGGGTGGTTTGTATCATTTGTAATGTTTGAGTTCTTGGTAGTGGCGTAGTGTTTGTGTTTTGAGGATTTGTATCGCTATTTTGTGTTTGTTGCTACATGTTGTTCTGTTTTAGATGGTGAAGTAGTTGTTGGCGCAGTGTGGTTTGTTCTTGGGCATTCAGTGAGATCGTGAAAAGGTGGACAATTGTGTATATCTTGATCGCATAGGCGCATGTATATAAGTGATCCAAAAAAAAAAAACAAAAAAAAACAAAAAATAACAAAAAAAAAAAACCAAAACCACACGATGATTTGTCTGGCAGTTTTAGCTTTGATTCTCATTCTGTTGATAGCGATTTGAGTTGTCTTGGTAATTTTATTGTGTGCGTTGGTTGCTTGCAGTGGGTTTGTGAGGGAAAGTCTCCAAAGTACTGATTTTGACTGTGTTGATTGAAATTTTTGACTTGCCATCTGTGTATGTGCTGTTTGTTGAAAGTGTCTTGGTTTGACGGCCACCCGACTGTGTGGATATTATGTCAGGTTCGGGTTTCGTAGTGCCGGCTTGGCTGCGACGTCCGCTTCTTCGTTGCTTTCGTTGCCCTGAATGCCGATGTGACTGGGATCCCTGTTGATGATGAAATTTTTGTTGCTGCTTTCACATGTCTGTTGTGAATGTCTTATTCCGTGCTATGTTGGTCCCGATGTGGGTTGGCGGATGTTTTCGACTGCACCTTGGCTGTCTGGGTGGATGACGATGTTTGTTTAGGACTTGATGTTTTGCAGTAGATTCCTCTAGAGTTGTAAATTTCCTGGCGAGCAGGCACAAAAGGGCTGATTTAAGCACACACCATTTTCAACTTTTTCGTCCCAGCCAAACCCTCGGGGGCAACTTTCCCCCTGCCTCTGTCATCAAGGAGAGTATGGTATGTGTGGCACTTTATTCCATTAATTTCTTTATTAAGTATTACAAACAGAGAGCATCCAGGATGCTGTGGCTTACTCCAGAAGTGTGGTGTTAAGTTGTGCAATGCAGTAAACCATTCTATAGTTAAAGCAACAACTCACTTATAGGTACAGGGCCACAATGGCAGCTAGTGAATAATTCCATATCCTACGTCCCTTACCTGGGCTATTCCATGTCAACCTCGACCGATGTGCACCGGCATCAGTGTCATGGGGATTTTTTTTTCTGTTTTTGGTGTATTATAGATATTGATGAGAAAATGAAAATCCTGAAATGTTGAGCTTCATATCGCCTTTCGTTTTCCCCCTCCCATGTCAGGAGCATTCAGAAATTTTAGGGGGTCACCATCAACACTGCTGTGTGATGCAAAAGACATTTTGAGAGGGCCATAAACTTGTATGGAACCCTTCCCAACCTTTGAAAATCACTATCATATGGGGAGATTTTTTGGTGTAGAATTCAAATCTGGCATCAAAATGTGATAGCCTCCTTTACTTTTAAAGTTTATTTGGGTGTATAAATGCAATATTTTCATGTGGGAACACGTTGGGGGGGTCAGAACTCTTTTACATATTTTTAATTCATTTTCTTGTTAACACCCAAGTGCACCTGCAAGGACTTTCTACCAGTAAAATCTTAAGTACACTTAAGGTTTAGTAATAAAGTCGAGTAAGCCTATTGAAAAATCTAATTTTTTGCAATTTTGACATGTATTGGCCCCCCCCGTATGTTGAAGATACATCATCAAAGACTATTCTTGAAAGAATCAGCTTGGTGTCTCGATGTCTTATTATTTTCGTGCACAATAACTTTTGCTGATATCCCCATCGAATGTATATGGTGATATACGCTGGTGCCTGTACAATGACCTCTGGGGTCACATATACCTTTGTTTGGTAACTTTGAATGTGTATTTTGGTTGTGAAAAAATAAAGACAAGGGCTAGTTCTTTCAGGGAAAGTTGTTAATGATATCTTCAACATGTCCTGAAGCAGAGGGACGGTGTCGAATGTCAACATTGGTTTTCCCCAGGTGGGGGTCAAAATATTTGTCAAAAAAAGTACAATTACCCATTTTCAAGGGCTGTACCTCACTTATTACATTTCTAATGTGTTGAATTGTATTGGTTAATTTGGTTTTAAAGTTCTACATGTACCTCTGATTGACGGGGCAAAGATGGACAATAAAATGTTCTTACTTTTTGGAGTTATTAATAATAATAGAATATAATGCAGCTTTATATAGGCGGCTTTTCACGTGTATCCAAGCGCTTTACAATTATTACACCCGGTGCCTGTAGGAGGATATGGGAGTTAAAAGATGTCCTTAAACGCGAACAACTACATGGGCTGCATGCCGGGACTCAAACTCTCTAACCTTACAAGTGGGTTGGGCGCATTGCGAAGCCCACGGGCACCACGTGTGCCCCCTTAGACACACATTTCATATCGATCAGTTCCATACGTGAATGACGGCAAAGGTGTAAAACCTTAACAGCAACAGGCAAAGGAGGGTTAGCTTTTCAAGAACACTCAGTTCATTCAGGCAACAGAAATTTATATTCAAGTTAATTTACGGGGGGGGGCACAGGGGCACCATGGCCTAAGAGACATCTCTGCCAAAGCCTGCACTCACACAGCAACCAGGTTTCTTCGGTAGGTTCGTAAATTATGCACACTTCACCTGCCGCCAGGGGGGGGGCATTCTTACGGACACAGGTCGAAAAGAAGGGCAACCAACCGGCACCCTGCAAAAACGGGCCTCAAAGACGACATAACACCCACCTGAGCTGGGGGGTCCTGAATAGCAACGGGAGCAGTGCCCAACAAAACAAAGGATGGAACATTTTGGGCACCTCAGACAGACGCACATACAATGAAAAAAGGGGGGGGGGCGGTAATGTTCATGTTGTTCACAAAAACCACACAAGAAACCGAAATGTGCTGAACAGAATAGCACCAGCATGCCTTCCAGTAATTTTTTTCTACGAAGTTTTGGGCGATTTCAGAATGTGGAGGAAATCAAAAAGCACATCGATGTTAGAACACAACCAGTAAATACCAACACAGAATCCGACCACAAGCATATCGCGCCTCAAAGGAAATCATGTCACCCCTGCCTGGCCAGATTTAACCGGGAACTCTGGTCAACACACAGACCCATGCGGGTGGCTAACAACTTCCCTTCCGGTTCTCTTACGGGTACTGTTTTTGCTTTTATTACAGCCACATTAACCAGATCTGATCAGAAAGCATAAAATTTGATAAATGGCGTAACAGAGTACAGAAGTCTAACAGCAGCTTGGCTTAACGTCTTTAGTTTAACATATCCAGTTAAGCATTTTTCTAGGAGGAAAAAGGGGCAGCTACATTTTACAACAATGACTAATTTGTGATACCATAGGGGACCGTTTGACCTAACAATTGCAGCGCACTCGGGGTGCACAGACAGGTAGGAGGCAGACAGACAGACAGACAGAAATACACATGCAACACACCATGTATACACATGCACCTAACGACCCTTTTAGATTTCAGTCTGTAGGCGGTGTGCGATGAATCGATGGTGCAGTGAGTCTGTTTATCGTGTCATGTGTGGAACTGGTAGTAGGGTCCTGACGTTTTAACGATTATGGTGTATCCATAAGTTGCAGGGGTGACTCCACTCTGGTCGTATTGGCCGGTTTGGCTACTCCTCGTAAATATATTCTGTTGTACTGGCTTTTGTTGGACTTGAATGGTTTATGAAACACAAAGTTGAAGTTGAAGTTAAGTGACCGTAATGCCTCCAACTTGCGATTGGCAGAAGAAGATGCATATCTAAAAAGATTGGAAGTCTCTCACAACCACAACACACAACACACAAAGAGGGTTTCCATAGCCCCCATCTTTGACTCATTTGTTGCAACAAAAATGATAGTAGAAATGAAACAATGGAAATGTTGGAAACAAGCATCTGCAGATCATATCTACCATCCTGGGCTTCAAATCTTTAGTGACTTGCCACCGTTACCGAAGCCCGCCCGTAGTACAGTTGAGCATGACGTGACAACGCAAGGATTCTCGAATGTCTAAGAAGTAGAAAGTGAACAAACATAATTCTGCAACAACAATACACAATTTTACCAAATTTAATATTTTTAAAACCATAACTGTATTCCACACTTCTTTCCTGTATCCGGAGAAACAAAACATACAACATTTTATATTCATAATGTACTCCGTAACTTTTTTTGGTGTAAATCGTTAAATAAGGCGCAGACAACACGGTTAGGCGGTCACCAGAGCAAACCGGAAGAAACACTTAAAATAACCCTATAATCTCCAAAGCCTGTGAATACAAATCTAATATCCCTACAATTTTGTTGCAAAATAAGCTGAAAGAAAGGGTAAACTAATGCACAATCCTCAATTAATATGCATATATAATGTTTGCGCAAAACTCCCTCAATTTAAGTCCTGCAATCACATGCGGACCTCTCAGTTTGGTGTGTTTTTCTCATTGATGATTGTTTTCTTCTTTAGTTCATTACTACAGTGTTATAAATCTGATAAGCGAACGTTTCATAGCGTCTGTTCTACATTCCGAGACATACACAATCGTATATTTAATCGCGCAATACGAGTCGTTCCTTGGGATTATCTATGGGTCGTTCATGTCAAATCAATTGAACGAAATTAGTCAAACTTCACTCTCCCCTGCGGGCAAAACACACAACAACAAAAAAAATAATTAAAATATACTATATCCGTATTAGCATAGCTATTACTCTTACACATAACTTGAGCACCATGACAACTTATTTTATGTTCTCAATCAGCACAACTGGGTCGCTGGGGGTGGCACACCGGGCAGAGTCAATGAGTTTCGATTTTCCTACTGCGAGGATATGCACCCGATCGAGTACAGCCCATACAGTTCGATGCAACGTCCTTTCGGATACAACGGGACAGGGAGGCGGCGTGCGAGGACGGGAGCGCTCAACTCACCAAGCTGGCATGAAGCATGCAATGTGTTGGGCTATCGTCATGGGGAGGTGGGGTGTGGGGAGACAAAGGGGGGCCCGCCCCAGAGTGACTACATAATCTATCCAGAGTGAAAGGTCTCGGCAATACAGAAAAGGTGTGGGGAAGAGGCCGGGGAGTCTGAATGAGGAACGGGGCGTAGGTTATGAATGGCTGGGCGTCGCACATGGTAGACAACAACCGCGTGAAGACATAGGTTGGAATATGGACCGTTCTCACTGTACAGAAAGTGTAGAAAACTAATGGTTGTGCTGAGTTAAAACACAGAGAAATCGGACGGTGGCTGCTAAAGGCACTTGTAAAGGCCACCTATCAGTTTTCATGACATCACTGAAGCGCTATTGTCGAACAGGATAAGGGACCCCCCAAAAAAGTTTGCAGACACGCTGATGCATTTTGATTGCGTTAAGACAGATTCTTGGTTAGTGAGTAAGCCTGAGTTGAAAAACAAGATTGGAAGCAGAACACAGTGTGCTTAAATGAACCACCAAACAGTCAAAATAGGTCAAAGGCTGCATAATGGAGTAGTTTTAACATTTTCAATCCCGTTTGTAGCGAGTAGGTCCAAGTGTCACATTCAAGCCAATCACAACTGCTGATTGACCAGGGAAGCGTGAGAATGCCCACAATTGGCTGCCGAATTTTTCCCTGTTTATAGTGGAGCATGCCAGGGCATAACGGGTCACGTCAAAGGGGCTCTCTGCCCTTTGAGGCGGATTTTCCCGGTTGGAGGTGGTTTTGAAGTAGTTTTGGTTCAGTTACATGGTTGGCTCCGTTGGAGCCGGGTCAAATTGCAAACATGTGCTTGACCCCGGATCTCAAAGCCTACTTAAAAAGTTACTGGTTGGACACATGATTTTGTTTATTTAGTGTTGTGGTTTGTAATATTTGTAATGTTTGGAAGTTTTTGGGATTGGCGTAGTTGTTTCGTGTTTTGAGGATGTAAATCGCTAGTTGGTGTTTGTGCTTCGGTTGTTCGGTTTTAGATGTGAAGTAGTTTTGTGGGCCAGTGGTTGTTTGGGCATTGCAGTGCTGTGCGTGTACAGTTGACATTGTAATATCGTGATTCCGCAGTAGGCGCAGTATAGGTCTGCGATTATTTGTCTGCTATTTATTCTTTTGATTCTCATTCTGTTGATAGCGATTTGAGTTCGCGCTGGTATTTTGAATCCAGTGCGTTGTTTGCTTGCACTGGGGATCTTTCGTAGAGGAAAGTCCCCAAGTATCTGATGTTGACGGTGTTGTATTGAATTTTTGTTCTTGCCATCTACCTGAATGTGCTGTGTTGTGACTAACTCTTCTTCTGGTTACGCGACTGTGGTATGATTATGTCAGGCTTTCTGTGTTTCGTAGTGCACACGGGGCCTCTATTGGCTGTCTGACGCCCGCTCTCCGTTGGACCCTGGAGGCCGATTGGTGACGGGCGGAGGACCCAGTAGGATGAACATGATAATTTTACTTGTTGTCTTCTCATCAGGAAAATACTTGTTTGCACTGTTCTGGTTGGTTGGGTCTTTATTCATTTGCGTATGTTGTCCCGTGGGGTGGCGGATGTTTTCGACTGCACCTGGCTGTCTGTGGTGGATGACGATGTTTGTTGACTTGCGGATTTTTTGAAGTAGATTCTCTAGAGGTGTAAATTTCCTGGCGAGGCAGCACAAAAGGGCTGATTGACACATTTTCAACTTTTTCGTCCCACACAAAGGCCCCTCGGGGTGGCAACCTTCCCTCTGCCCTCTGCTTATCCAAGGAGATTATGGTATGTGGGCACTTATTCCTTAATCGTATTTTTTAATAAATACACAACGAGAGCATCAAGGATGCTGTGGGTTCTCCAGACGGCGTGGTGCTGATTGTGTGGCACTGAAGTGAAACCACTTATAGTCGGGACTAAAGCAACAACCACTTATAGGTACAATGCAACAAATGCCATTCTAAGTGATACTTCTCCGCATATCCCTAACGTCCCCTTAACTTCGGCTATTCCATGTCACCCCTCCGTAGATTGTGCACCGCACGCATTCATGGATTTTTTTCTTTTTTGGTGGTGATGATAGATATTGATGAAATGCAAATCCCTGATTTTGTTCTTCCTAGTCGCCTTTTCCGTTGTCCCGCATGGAGCATTCAGAATTTAGTGGGGGTCCCACCATCAACATGCTGTTTGTGATGCAAAAGACAATCATTTGAAGAGAGGGCCATAAACTTGGGTAATGAACCCTCCCTAATCTGTTTGAACACATGTGCACGATCTGGGGAATTGGTTTGGTGTATAATGCAAATCTGGCACACAAATGTGATAGTCCCCTTTACTTTTCAAGTTATTTGGGTGTAAAATTGCAATATCTTCATGTTGGGAACCAATTTGGGGGGGGTCAGAACCCTTGTGTTTTTACAGTTGTGGTTGGGTGTTAGGTCCATTTTCGCATTGATAACGCGAGAGTCACACACATGCAGGAACCTTTCTACCACAGTACAATGTTTAGTACCTTAGGTTTAGTAATAAGCCAGTTAGAGCCTATTGAAAATCCTACTAGGATTGGCAATTATGCCATGATAAGCTAGCGTGCGTCCCCACCGATAGAGTTCGAAGATACTGCATTCAATAGAACGGACTTCCTTGGAAAGAATCACTTCGCGTTGTCTCGAGTCCTTCATTCTTTTCTGTCACAAAATCTACCTTTGCTGATAATCCCTAGATATGTATATGATTCCGCTGCTGCATTTACATGCTGTACCTCTTGGTCCACATAAATACCATTTGTGTGTCAACTCTTGAGTTGATCGTCTTTTTGTTTTGAAAAATAACGATAGTGTACTTTCAAGGAAAGGTGTTTAATGATATCGCTCGAACATGTCTGAAGCGAGGACGTTCGAAATGATCACATTGGTTTTCAGGCGGGGGGGGTAGAGAAAATCAAAATATTTGCTGTCACAACAAAGTCCACATTACACATTTTTCACGGGGCTGTACCTCACTTATTACTTCTATGTGTTTCATAATGTATTGGCGTAAATTTTGGTTTAAAGTTCACAACATCTATGTTACCTTGCATGATTTGACCAAAAAGATGTGACCATAAAAATGTTTCTTACGTTTTGGAGTTATTAAGTTTAAGTTGAGGTATAATCATAATTGCAGTCATTCTATATAGCGTCTTTCCACGTGATCAAGTGCGCGTTATCACGCTATTACCGCGTGTATCCCGTTCGCCGCTTACTTGCATCCTTGGCACATATACGTCACGGCCCAGACCTACCGCAAGTCATACTGCGCGTACCTATTGGGCCGGCGCTCAAGAAGTGGACAACTCCCTAGCAGCTCCCCTTGTGTTAGACCTTGGTATTGAGAGAGGACAATCGAGATACCACGTGTATCTTGCCCAAGACACAACGCCTTGGCAGACATGGGACTCGAACCCACGACCTCCTATCGTCCTGCACAAAACGAGCTCGATTCCTCCTTTCATCCACGGACCACCCCCCGAGTTGCCACCAAAATTTCATACAACAGCCGCACTAATTTATAGGCCTCATTTAACTCTAAAAAGAAACAGCTGATGAACTTCCCTGGATGCGCCACGTATTTTTTGAATTATCTACAGGCCTAAATATTACCACATTGTATGATTGGGTACTGATAGAATTCAAGACGTGTATTGTGAGGGCTCCACTATATCTTTAACTTAGTGCCCTCCCATTCACATAGCGTTGGGGGTATTAGGGGACTGTTGGTTTGATATGAGTCCCGTGGGATTTCAATGAATTAAGCATCACACCTATTAGATACCTTTGACTAGGTCCCAGATAACATAGAAAAACTTTTGATGGAGATTCCCACTCGTGTGGTCTACGGTGCAGATGGCCGATGCACATTCTTGATTTTCACCAAACAATTTGGTCCGCCATTTTTGGTACTAATTTCAAGCTCACCGAACCATTACGAGTTGTGAAATGTGTCTGGGAGACGCCTCGTTGTTTTCTGTTGGTCGTTCCGTGTACCAACCTTGTCTTTAAACACCCTGGAAATGATCACGGACGAACATTAAGACTGGCAGCCTATTTTGTTTTTTCCAAAATGGCTTGCAATTGTCAGCATGTTTATTTACATTTTCACAGAAAATTGTGAGCTGGTGAGCTTTCATACAAATATATAAGTGTTTAGGTCGGCAGCGTCTCCAGTTGTATTCTAGCGAGGTGCTATATGATAGATGTTGGGATTTGTTACATAACTAGTAATCTTCCCTTTCCATCTTGTTAATTTGTCATGTCAAAACTGCCTGCCCATGTTTACACTATAAGGGCTTTTTTTTTTGTGTAAACCTTTCAATATCCAGGTACTTCATAGGGCAATTTAGACCGGAATGCATTGGTGCATTTGGGCTCTCCACGTAGTCGCGATATCACACGGCGGGACCGGGTGCCATTTTCATCGCTCTTCCCATTGATGTGGAAACGGAGCCATGCTTCCTGCCACTCTCCCGATGGTTTTCCATCGTTTCGGGTTTCACCTCACCTTCCATTTTTTCTTTCTGTTTTGTTCAATGCCCTTTCCGCCGTGTCTTGTGCATCCGTTCTCTCTCCGTCTTAGCCTTTGCTCGTAACTCCTGGGAGCGGAGCGTTTCTCCCAATTGTGGACAGGTGCTCCTACGACTCCGTCCCCTGGGCTGTTCGCCAATGAACTTGCCACTACGTAAGTACCTGCGGTTCTCCCCAGATATTTATTCCCTGATTCAGTAAATCCCTTTATAGTCCCGTAGGGCTGGGGGAGGGCAATATGGGTATCTCTCTTCTCTGTTCCATCACACTTCCTGTTGACTACGCTACGCTACCGCACTGCACTATTCTATCCACGTGCCCCCTTGATTAATTGGTGGCATGAAAGAACAATAATTCTATATAATCACTGAGATCTTACGCAGGTTCTCCTCTTATACTCACGGCCTTCTTTTCCTCTTATAGCCATCATAAGTGGCCGGTGTGAAAGCAGAGATAAAAAAAAAAAGTCCGGTGGACACACCAAGTCCGGTTGCCACTCCATAGACGTATAACCTGGAATAAGCGTTGGAGAACTAATGTTGCACAAGCTAACGCATGTCGATCTGTAGATCGAATTTGCCAACGTGTTTCCACATGCATTGTGGCTTCCCGGGTGAGCCGCAATGTGTATTGCCTGACAAATTGAGTAGTTCTGCGCCGACACGGTGATGAGTTTGTATGAGTGCGCTTGTGCGCGGACTCCACGATCCACCCGCCACAACGGTGTTACACAAGAATAAGGAGCCGGAGGCAAGGAGAGCTATCGTCAGCACCACATTCTACCATGTCGCCGTCGTGTCAGTAAGCCCGAATGAACAGATACTACTCCAGCAGAATTTGTACCATCAGTGTGGACTAAAAAGCGTTCCGTGATTCCGTGTGCTCTCACAGACACAACGAATAGTAAGGCTGATGAAAGACTTAATTGTGGCCTGACAGAGGCAACGTCGAAGAGATCTCCGGATAGTCTGATCAGCCGTGGGACCCGGTGAAGTTATGAGTTCCAGATATATACTTTATATCGTACCCGTACCACGGTTAAAAATCGCCAGCTACTTGTGCCAATCAAGGCTCACGATGTTAATACTTGGGTATCGGAAATCGCAGTGATGGGCCACGTCACTCACTACCCGAGAAAGGGAAATGCACTATAGTAGTTCCTGTGTGTGCACATATAAATTCGTATCATTTGGAAATGACTTGGAACGGCCTAAGTGGAGATGAATTCTATTACATACATATATAGTACTACAACATTCCGTCTTAACTTGTATTTGTAAAGAAAATAATCGAATACATTTGTAAACCTAGCTGTAACATATCAAACATCCCAGATCTGATTACCATCAATGAACTTATCGCAGGTCCTATTTTGCATGTAGAGCCCATTCAAAACTTGCCTGTATAGGGACAAGTGCCCATTGACAGATTGTGTGTTTATTTAACTTTGGAGTGTTCATTCGGGAGATACAGTTGTCTATTGTGGTATGAGTTCGTCTCTTAAATGTCAGCAACTGGTTGGAATTGTGTAGTTGGTATTTATAGTCGGCGCTATGAGTTACAACGTTAATGTTGATTTTATCAAGCAACCAGACGCACTATATACCATTTGGCATCTTCTATGGGTCATGAGATGCAAGCCGAGATGGGTAGATTGACCAAAAAAAACATAGCGAACATATAAATATCACTTTCGTCCATCACTGCGGGTTGGTTTAATTGGTATCATCCCCCATTCCACTTGCTGTGAATTCCTATGTTTACCACAATTGCACAGTGTTTCTATCACTGTCGTCATCATACCCCCGTCGGCTTTTAATTGATGTACTGTTAAAATGACCATCAAAAATTCAATTTAACTGGAAGCTGGTGACTCAGAGCAGTTAAATGGACATTTTTAGTACAGTATTTGCCATTTGTGTGATCCCAACTTGTTATGAGGTCATGTTTTAACATGCGGGGATGTTAGTTAGGTCCACTTTTCTGCATTGTTTGCCTTCAGTGCAGACTGCATGAAGCTTGCCTCCCACAAAGATTCTGATCCGAAAATAGATCCCGTTCCTTCCACCATTTTGCATAATTAACTGGCACCCAAAAGCTTGGCCAATCACACTTCACCCAAATGCAATTTATTCTGCATCCGGAGAAGGAGGCACAGATGTCATTACAGGCTTGAATTTCCTATTCACCATAGCCTACCCTTAGTAATTGGGCTGGGGGTACTTCGGATTAGGTACACTCTCATTGTACCAAACATTGATTGGGTAGTGGGCCCGCAGATGCGATTAGTGCTAATCATTAAAAGTCCTGCAGAGTTATATTCCGGAGCCCGGCCGATCATCCCTGCAGTTGCAATAGTCTTAGGCACGCTTTCTTTGCCCTTGGAAATTGTGACGTCGTGTAGCAAATTGGTATTTAGGTCAGTAGGGTGTGCGGTGTACACCAGCATCCAAGAAGACTCATCAAATGACGTCGATGCTCCATAAGTCGAATGGCTACACATTATTATTATGATCTCAACAAGTCGGTAATTAGAGAAGGGGAGCACCATAATCAGCAATTCCGGGCGACACGAGCCAGGCTAGCGGTACCTCAAATCCTTTCTGAATAGGGACAGGGTGGTGGCGGCAGGAGCATAATGTAAACACAGTGCCCGCTATTGTACGAACATGTCTCCGTGGATGCGCAGAAGCTGCATTTCCGTTCCCTCTTGCCATCCCACACACATCATGGACACACTGGTGTCTGTCACTGGAGAGATTGCTGGCAAGGAAGCTGACCTTTTGGAAGGACTTGAAAGAAATTGGCTCAGATGATGACGTATTATGTCCTTTCACTGCTCGAGTGGCGAAACATCATCGAAGCATCCCATTATCTGCCATCAAAAGCATTTGGGTGTCAGTTGTATTTATCTCGTACAAATACAATGTAGCAGATGTATGTCAGTTTTATCTGGTTTATTGGCAGCCTGGCGAGACATTAACTAGGGAAGATTGGGTGCCAAACCTGGTCAGGGGGTGTTAGAAAAATAAGGGGAGTACAGGTTTCAGAAAGGGGGTCACTGCAGGAGTTTTATGAACTCTCTTTCTTTCTCTGCTCGCTTTTGTGTTTGGTTTTCTCAAACAGTTAAGAGAAGGTGGGATACAGTAACAACTAGGCAAGAACAGGCACAATCTTATGGTCTTCCTCCTACCATATACAGCCCTTTTATTAGCTACCAGAAAAAAATACCACTACGGCGACGTTAGGACAATGACATAGCAATCCCGGTTTTGGCTACCCAATTGCTACAATGGGGTTTCGTGGATGACAAATTCAAGCCAGTGAATGACATTTTGGCCTCCTGTTTCCATCTCAATCTTCATTTGGTAAAATGCTTGTGCCAAGTCTTGATGTGCCAACAATTATTGCAAATGACCATAATGGGACTGAACGGTATCCGACTATAAACTGGGTGGTTCCATTGAGTCCGATTAATTCAAGAAATTGTGGACCGAACATGTTTCCCGGGCCCCATCCTGGCAGATGAAGAGACAACCGTGGAATTTAGAACCTAACATCGGCATGATTGTGATAAAACCAAGAATAAACACGAAGTGGATTAATGGTGTTGGTGAGCTTGATCATGATAAATCCCATATTTTGTGGGCTCATACCAATTAAACAACTCAAAGTGCACTTTTAAAGGAGTTCAAAAATATGCTCACTTTTGCTGTTTTGTGGGCCATTGTGCCTATCTGGTCTGTTACGATAGAGGACTCCTGCAAAGTGAATTATTAAATGGGTTTGTAGCTGTGCTTGATAAATCATATTTGTGGGAATTATACCAATTAAACAACTACCCAGTGCAGTTTTAGGATTTCATACCAAATAGAGTACTCCACATCCACTCTAATACCAACACTCACGCGGACTACCATACAGGAAGCGTTTTATTTACCATACCACAAATAGACTGCTCTACAATACTAACGCACTGAGGTGAGTATTGGTTGTTCTATGTATATTGTAACAGTTGTTTTTGTTATCTTGTGTAGCCCCCGTTTTACCAATGGGGGTGGGTGGCAGTGGCACCCCCGTAACTTTTCCTCCGGTGCGTTAAACGACAATAGCTTTCGCAAAATGCTTCTAGATAATTGTTTCTGCATTTTTTTCATAATTTTAGCATTTTGTTGGTAAAGGTAGCATTTTTTACTCTTACCAAATAGGAAACATCTATATACATCTTGACTAGATAAAGGGAGACGTGTCACCATAATAATTTATATGAAACTCCACTAAAATTACTGCTGAGAAATGTACAATAAACTGGTAATTGGCCGGCATTGGAAAAACAAAATGGCTGCCAGTCTTAATGTTCCTCTTCTAATCCTTTCCAGAGAGTTGTAGGGTTTAACATGACGTTTTGGCACCAAACTAGCTTCCTAGCACATTCACACCTCGTGTTAATGATTGAAAATTATCACCACAATGGCAGCATTTTGAAAACCACGGGATTCCACTCCCCTTGACTACTACGACTTGTACCAAATATGAGAAAACGGTAAAATGGTTAAATGGAGACTGTGTCACCATAATTAACTTATATGAAACTCACCACTAACTATTACTGATGAAAATGTACAATAAATATGGTAATTGGAGGCCATTTTGAAATACAAAAGGGCTGGCAGTCTAATGTTCCTCCAGGCTGTATCACTTTTATGCGTTCAGTGAGTTTTAGGTGGTTAACATGAAGTTTTGGCACCAACCTAGCTTCCTCCACATTCACAACTCGAGTTAATGATTTGAAAATAACACATGGCAAGCCATTTGAAAATCAAGATGGCTTGGCCATCTGCCCACCCCTGGGAATTATCCATCAAAACTTTTCTTGTTCTCTGGGACCTACTTAAGGTATCTAAATAGTTGTGATGCATTTAATCATTGAAATCCCACGGGAGCCCACCATCCCCTTGACTATGGGGTGGGATTTCCAGGCCCAAAATGGGGTCTCCGAAAAAAGGAGAGGGTGAGTCCAGGCCCAAAAAGGAGTCTCCAACTAGGTTCAGAAATTTCAGAAAATAAGTGCTACTCCCTCATTTCCAGCTACTTTTTGTGGAGTTTTTAAAAATTTGGTAGAATATGGCTTTGGACATGAAAAGTAGTCTCTGGATAATGAAATGGTCTTAAAAAAAAAATGGGGGTCACTGAACTAAAAAACAGCAATTAAACTTGTGCTATCCCCCTGGCACGATTGCAGTAAAATAGTAAACGAGAGGCACAGAGGTGGATACACACGGTGGTATAGTTTTGCCACCGCTGTCAGTTGCAGGGCATCAAATCAATAAATTGTTCTCATGGAATACTATTCCAGAAATATACATTTTTCTGAAAAATGAAAGCCTAAGCAAAGGTGAAAATGACGCAGAGACCTTGACCTTGCTATGTGAACCTTTGACCTCAACAACAGCGTAAACCCGTATTGCACCTTCTGACGCCAATTAGGTGAAATCGGACTTCAACGCTTTTCAAATATTACCATAAAACAAAACTAACCAAACTGGAACATGACCCAGGTGACCTTTGACCTTTGGCCATGACCTTTTACACATCCACATTGACGGAACCCCTATTGGCACCTTCACCCCAAGTCTGATATGATTTGATATTTGAAGTAGGATACAAGAATTTATCGGTCAAGGTAGGCGTTTAAAATATTGTGCGAGTCGTCAGAGCGACGAGCGCAATATTTTAAAACTTCACAGCGAGACCGATAAATTCTTGTATCCTGCGATAACCATCATCCAATATATCTTAATTCTGTTAATTTTAATCAGAATCTGACTAACCTGACTTCAGTAGAATAACAGATCCTATACATAGTGAAAAGTATAAACACCACATGGTAACTATCATATTTTTAAAAGTGAACCCAGGAATATGAAATAAATTGAACCAGTTGACACCTTTGGAAACCAAGAAATGGAGCCATAGACACCAGAAACACCAAAAGAAATGGAACAAAGACCCCACGAACCACCCAAAAAATTTCAAAACAGACAGAAATTACACCACAATAAGACACCCCAAAAGAATGGAACATCCCTAGACTATTCAGTCAAATCCAATCAGAAGCCTCCCTAAAAACGCATGTCCTGGTTCTTTTTAAAACGCATGTCATGGCCCTCAAAAACTCATGTCACTATCTCAGGTACATGGTTTTATTGTAAATTAATAAAATAAGAAAACATTAAAAAAAGGAAAAAAAATAATGGTTTAAATTGGACTTAAACCTTTCAAGGAGACGCAAAAAACCAAACCTAACCAACTGGAACACATATACCCATACATACACATACATACACATACATACACTATGTACATGCACCACCCTCGCAATATCCCCCTCTGCTTTCAGCCAGGGGGATAAAAAAGGATCCTAAAATTAGGGTCTTATAAGGCGGCACATAACCATACTTCCAATGTGAGAACCACCCCCTCCCCAACCTGTACATTTGATTGTTTTGCTGTCATACCCACATTTTGAAACATTTAATTTTTATGTACCACTTTTTACCATTAACATTTAATTTCCAATTCACACATGCAAACACATGCAAACACACACACAAATGCACACATACACAACAGGTTCATAAAAATGATGAAGTGGCATTCAAAGGAAAAAGAATAATTTTTTAGTTGTCATCCAAAGAAACTTTCTAAATTTAAGAGGTAACAACTCCATGGTGACAAAATCATATGCCCTGCAAGGCAATCTATGCCAAAACAACATCCATGCCAACAGATAAGGCCATGTGGTGTATACACTTCACTTGACAGTTACTAACCTTGATGTCCAAAAGGGTTCCCTGTTTCTGGTAGAGACCTCTAACATCATCCACCCAAAAGTCGCCATGACAACACATGAACCAAAGTATTGACTTTAATTGATTGATCTTACAATAAATTGTTAAAGTGTTACAAGTGTAACACTTTCTGTCGTTTCTTGATAGTTATGCCCTGTTCTTGCGTGTTAATGTATTCCAGGGGTGATGTATTGGGCCCCTATTACCTTTTCCTGACTCCTCCATACACTGTTTTGTTTCTCATACTTTTAGTAAATGGAAATAAGTTTGATGACTGCATATTGATCTATGCACCCAGCACTCTCAATAACTTACTTCGTAAGCCAACAACAATCTTTTTCCAGCTTGATTTGTGTGGCATGCATTTTTAACTCGTCTTGATAGTCAAGTCGTGGGTTTGATTCCCACTTCTGCTCAAAATTTTAATCCATTATGTGTAACTAGATTGCAATGGAACTTCAGAAGATGGCTGATTTGCATGTAGTATCAGGTTGACCTGGTCGGCCCCTACCGCTTGTTGTGATAGGCTGCCATAACGCATATTAGTGACGTTGGCAAAATGAATAAAGTGATAAATGTATATTATCATCATTACTATTACCTTTTATAAATGCAATAACATCATGCTATCATGTCACCGACAGAACAGTTGCAGAATATTCATTGCAGAATTATAACCATGATGTGCTTGTCAGACATGGATTCAGTCATGACATGTTTACATTGAACTATTGAAAAATCACATAGCGTTTAAATTAATGTGTGCCATTGTGTGTTAGTGTGGTGATGTAGACGTAAGTGTGCATGGGTTTGGGATATATGAAATTATACTAAAATGTATCAGTTTGGCAGATTTTCAAGGTACTCTCTAAATGTAAAGAGCTAAAAATTCTTTTGTGAGCTGGAGTGACTTCCTTTTTTCAGAAAAGAAATGGATTTCATTTGAGGGTAGTTTGTTACTTTCGAGATAAGCTTATGTCAAAAGTATGGCTTGGCCCCCCCCCAAAAAAATACATTGGTCCTTGGATCACATGTGTTGGCCTGCCATCGCGGTTTTTGTAATGTAGTCCTCCTATGTATGCCGTACCAGAACTTTGCAAATGGGGGGGGGGGGCTGAAGGGGTGCCGACTTTTTTTTGAGGGGGAAAATTTGGGTCCTTCTCCAATAACATTACTGTACAAAACCATTTCATTTGGGTGGTGGCGGGGGGGGGGCAAGGTTTTGGTTTTGGGGGGGCTTTTGCCCCCCTGGTTACCCCACTGCTCCTATGAATCCTTTGATCATGTGACCTTGAGATCCAACTGGGTCAAATTTTACATCTTACAATTTACCTTACATGACCTTGGACAAGAGTGAGCCCTATAATGTGTTTTCCCTGCCTTCAGGCAGGCAACACACTGATTACTAATGAGACGAAATTGGTTCTGCTGTATTCCATGCACATGTCTTCTTGGCAGGAGTCTCGTTAACATCTATGTGCATGTGGTTGCCTTACTTCCCTTCCCAATGTTATATGTAAGAGAGTATGTAAGCATAGTAAGAGCGTTATTATGATCAACTTCTGACATGTGTACCACCAATCTGCCACGCATTTACTGTTTTTGGCCCTCTAAGGGCAGGAGGACCAAAAAATCAATGATTCACGTCTGATTAGTGAGCTATAAATAATTGGATGAATCCCCTCTCGGGACACTGCAGACACCACAGTAATGGCTGCCATCGAATTGTTCTATACAGATAACCGAGTCCCAGTTTCTCATTTCTACAAACAATTTGAGCAGGACCTCTGTTTCCTACAAACAAGTGTAGATTTTGGGGAACAACGTCGGAGATCATTGTCTACAGTCATTGGTCTCGTCCGAGAAAGTGGTTCATTTTAACAACAAGTACAATTTGAAACTTGCAAATCCTCCCTGGCTTTTGAAAAATTTGAAGGGTTTTGAAGTATCAAATGATTACTATACCCCACCAAGATTACATGACCATTACTTGACACTGGATAACCATACATGACTTTGAATGACCTTCCAAATTCTTCAGCACTGAAATGTTCACAAACTCCAAAATTTCATGACCATTTCATGATCTGAACCCCTTGATTTACCTTGACGCCCCAGAACTGAACCTGTGGAAATGACCTGAATTTTTTTGGTGATCAAATGGTTGATTATACCAACCAGGTTTCACGACCACTACAATCATGGTCTATTTGACTTGGATGAACCGGCATGACCTTGATATGACCTTCAAATTCCTTTGGGCGCTGAGTGTTGACACCCCACCAAGTTTCATGATCCTTCCACATGTTTAGTGATAAATTGACTTTTAATGACCCCACATGACCTGAACCTGACCTGCAAACTTGTTTGGTACTGAATTTTTGACTACACCCATCATTCCATCGTCCACAACAATTGACAAATTCGCTTTATTTTGTCATCAAGAAGCCCTTATTTGCCCACATGCCCTTTGTCCCCAATTATGATTCACACAACAAGACCTCTCTCTACAATCAGAGTATACCACATATTAACCTTGGACCAGTGGGTTCCTCTAATCAAGTTTGGCTTCAATGGGGCCCAGGCTTTGGTAGGAGTACAAAAAACCATTCAACCAGACAAAAATGAGAGCATGCCCCTTTAATCCACCCACATAACCTTTGACCCCAATGCTGTGTACACCTCATATGGGGCCTTGGGTCAGTGCTTAATACCAAAGTTTTTGCAGGAAAACAAATGGATCGATTTTCAGAAAGCAACTTAATCAGCCCACCATGAAAACTCTCACCCCATCGGAGTATCTCCCCATATGAACCTTGGGCCAGTGGTTCTTCTATCAAGTTTGGCTGCATGGGCCCAAGAAAACATTCAACCTAACAAAAAAACAAAATGGAAAATACACACACCACACAACTGATCAGAACACACAAAAAATCTCCTGTCACAATATCCCTCGCTTTTTGAGACTCAGTTTTTGGTGAAAATTTGGTAGAATATGGCTTTGGACATGCATGAAAAGTAGGGTCTCTGCAAATGAATGTTCTTAAAATGGGGGTCACTGGAACTAGCGAAATACAGCAAGTAAACTTGTGTGCGAGGTGCTGCCCGCGGGGGACAGGTGGGGGGGTGGGTGTCGGAGGGTAGGGAAACGGGGGGAGGCTGGGGTGTGGGGGTTAGGTGGCACAGCTGTCAGTTGCAGGGCATCAAATGCAGGGATACAGCTGTTGCGGGGCTCCGGATGAATAATATCTAGAAATTAGCATTTTCTAAAATGAAAGCTAAGCAAATGGGGAAATGACCCGCAGATGACCTTTGAGACCTTGGGAGTATTTGGGCGCGTGAGTTTCCTCACAAGCTCTGGGTCGACGCGCGTATTGCAGGGGGGGTACCTTCACGACCCAAGTAGGTTGAAACGACTTCAACTTTTCAAATATGACCAGGGGGGGGGGAAGAGGGGGGGGGGGTGGCGGCAAACTAACCAAACTGGAACATGAAATAAGTTGACCTTTGACTTGGTCCATGACCTGTGGGTGTGAGGGGGCAGGGGTCAGGGTGGGGGGCATCTCCACATATGAAGGACCCTCTATTGCACCTTCACCCAAGTCTGATATGATACTATGGATGATTTGAGTAGATACAAGAATTTTCGGTCAACTATGAGTTTTGAAAATATTGTGCGAGTCGCAAGCGACGAGCGCAATTTTAAAGCTCATAGCGAGACCGATAAATCTTGTACCCTGCGATAAAAATCATCCATATTATCATTATTATTTTAATTTTCAGAATCTGACTTGAACCTGACTTCAAGTTTGAATAACTAGATCCTTAACATTATTGAAAAGTATAAACAACCAATGGTTAACTATCATATTTTTAAAAGGAACACCAGGAAGTATCAAAGAAATTGAACCAGGTGACAACTAGGAAACAAAGAACGGAGCCATTAGACACAAGGAACCACCCAAGAAATGGAACCAGAATACACCAAGAACCACCCACAAAATTTCAAACAGACAGCAAAACCCAAATCATGACACCAACCCCCAAAGAAATGTCACATCCCTAGACTACGCAGCCAATCATAAGCCTCCCAGAAAACTCTTCCTGGTCTTTAAAATCATGTCATGGTCTCAAAACCTCATGTCACCTGTCGACCACAGGTACATGGTTTTATTGTACATTTAGCTGTGTACAAAGGTATTGGATGGAAATTCTGAAAACAGAATAATGGTTTAAATGTGGACTTAAACTTTTCAAAGGAGACGCAAAAACCAAAACCTACCAAACTGGAACAACATATACCATAACATACACAATACCTACACATACATAGCACATAATACGGACATTGCGCACCCTCGCAATATCCCCCCTCTGCGTTTCATCAGGGGATAAAAAAGACCAAAAATTAGGGTCTTATAGGCGGCACCATAACCATACTCCAATGTTGAGAACCCCCCTCCCCAACCTGTACATTTGAATTGTTTTGTGCTGTCTACCCACATTTTGAAACATTTAATTTTTATATTACCACACTTTTAGACCATTAACATTAATTTCCAATTCACACATGCACACACACATGCAAACACACAACACAAATGCAACCCATACACTACAGTTGTCATAAAAATGATAATGGCCTTCAAAGGAAAAAAGAATAATTTTTTAGTTGTCATACAAAGAAAACTTTCTTCTACTTTCTAAATTTAAGAGGTATAACATATCCATGTGTGCCAAATCCATATGCCCTGCAGGCCATCTAATGCCAAAACAACATCCAGGCCAACAGATAAGGCCATGTGGTGTATAGCACTTACACTTGACAGTTCTAACCTTGCTGTCCAAAAAATGGTTCCCTTTTATCGTTAGAGACCACTACTAACCATGCATGCAAAAGTCGCCAGACAACTACCATGAACCAAATAGTATTGACTTTAATTGATTTAGTATTACAATAATGTGTACAAGTGTTACATGTCACACGTTCTACGTGCCGTTTCTTGATAGTTATGCCCTGTTTCTTGCGTGTTAAGGTATTCCAAGGGGGGTGAGTGTTATTGGGCCCTATAGACCTTTTCCTCGAACTCCTCCCTATCACTGTTTTGTTTTTCATACTGTGTAGTAATTGGAAATACTAAGTTTGATGAGCATGTTGATCTATCACCCGCACTCTCTTAGACTTACATAGAACTTACTTCTTAAGCCAAAAACATCTTTTGCCACTTGAGTTGTGTGGCAGATGTATAACGCTCGTCTTATAGTCTAAAGTCGTGGGTTTTGATTCCCACTTCTGATGCAATTTTAATCATTATTTTAGACCGAGACTTTTGCAATGGAACTTCAAAGATGGCTTATTTTGGCATTGTAAGTATTAGGTACGACCACCTGGTCGGCCCCCCTAGCCGCTTGTGGTTGATAGGCTGCCATAATGCAATTAGTGACTTTGGGACAAAACAGAATAAGTGATAAATGTATATTACTCAGCATTACTATTACCTTTAAATGCAATTAACAATATGCTATAATGTCACCGACAGAACAAGGCAGAATATTAATTTGCAGAATTAATAACCAAGTGATGTGCTTGTCAGACCGGATGTCATTTATGAAATTTTACATTGAACTTTGGAGCAAAGCAAATAGGTTTAAAAGTTAATGTGTGCCAGTGTGTGTGAGTGTGGTGTGTTAAGACGTAAGTGCATGCATGTGTGGATATAATGAAATAATAACTAAAATGTATGCAGTTTGGCAGATTCAAAGGTATCTCTAAATTTAAAAGAGCTAAAAATCTCTTTGTGAGCTTAGTGACTTCCACTTTTTTCAGAAAAGAATGGATTCATTTGAGGGTATTGTTAATTTAGAGATCAGCTTATGCAAAAGTATGGCTTGACCCCCCCAAAAAAATACATTGGTCCTTGAGCAACATGTGTCGCCTGCCATCGAGGGTTGTAATGAAGGCCTCCTATGTTAGTGCGAACCAGACCTTTGCAAAAATGGGGGGGGGCTAACGGGTGCCGGGCTTTTTTGGGGGAAAATTTCGTGTCCTTCTCCATAGACACTGTACAAAAAGTCAGTTAATTTGGGGGGTTGGCGGGGGGGGGGGCAAGGGTTTTGTTGGGGGGATTGTGCCCCCTTGTTACGCCACTGCTCCTATGACCTTTGATCATGTGACCTTGAAATAAAGGAGGTTCAAATTTACATATTACAACTTTACCCTTAAGACCTTTGATCAAAAGTGATCCCTATATATGTGTTTTCATGCCTTAAGGGAGGCAACACAAGATTACTAAGGAGACTGAAATTGGTTCTGCTGTATCCATGCACATGTTATTGGAAGGAGTCTTCTTGAACATCTATTGGGCATGTGGTTGCCTTACTTCCATTCCAGGGATATATGTAAGAGGGGGGGGGGGAAGGTTTAATTTGTTTTTTTTAAAAAAGCATGTAAGAGCTATTATGATCAACTTCTGAAAGTGTACACCAATCTGCCAAGCATTTACTGTTTTTGGCCCTCTAATGGCAGAGGACCAAAACTCATTATTACAGTACTATATGATATTAAATACGTGGATGAATTCCCCATCTCGGGACACTGCAAAGACACCACAGTAATGACTGCCATTGGATTGTTCTACAGGGATAACAGCGAGTCCAGTTTCTCAGTTTCTACAAACAATTTGAGCAGGACCTCTGTTGCCCCTACAAAACAAGTGTCGATTTTTGGGAACATAGGTCGGATTGATCATTGTCACAGTTACATTGTCTACAGTTGTCCGAGGAAAGTGGTTCATTTTAACAACAAGTCCAAGTTGAAACTTTGCAAATCCCCCTGATTGAAATTGAAGGTTTTGGGTATCAAATGTTGAAACGATACCCACCAAGAGTCAGGACGCCATTAATGGACACTGGATAACCAACATGACATTTGAAATGACCTTTCCAAATGTTCAGCACTTGAATGTTGACAAACATCACAAAATTTCATGACCAGTTCAGTATCTGACCTTGATTTACCTTGACGACCCCAGATGACCTGGAAATGACCTTGAAATTTTTTGGTATCAAATGTTGATTATACCAACCAGGTTTCACGACCATACAATCATGTGTAGTTATTTGACTTTGGATGAACCTGCATGACCTTGATATGACCTTCAAAATTCTTTGGCGCTGAGTGTTGACCACACCCACCAAGTTTCATGATCCTTCCACATGTTTAGTGATTTGACTTTTAATGACCCCACATGACCTTGAAATGACCTGCAAAATTGTTGGTACTGAATTTTGACTACACCCATCAAGTTCCATCGTCCTACCACAATTGACAAATTAGCTTATTTGCATCAAAGAATGCCCTTTAATTAGCCCACATGCCCTTTGACCCCAATTATGATTCACACAACAAGACCTCTCTCTACAATCAGAGTATACCACATATTAACCTTGGACCAGTGGTTCTTCTGATCAAGTTTGGCTGCAATGGGCCCAGGCTTTGGGTAGGAGATACAAAAACCAGTCAACCAGACCAAAATGAGAGAATGCCCCTTTAATCCACCCACATAACCTTTGACCCCAATCTGTGTACACCTCATATGGGCCTTGGGTCAGTGCTTATACTGACCAAAGTTGTGGCAGGAAAACAAATGGATAGATTTTCAAAGAAAGCAACTTTAATCAGCCCACATGAACTCTCACCACAATCGGAGTACACCACATATGAACCTTGGGCCAGTGGTTCTTCTGATCAAGTTGGCTGCAATTGGCCCAAGAAAACAGTCAACCTAACCAAAATGGAAAATACACACACACACACAGACTGACAAACACACAAAAAATCTCCTGTCACAATATCCCCTGCTTTTTAAGCCAGGGGGAGAAAAATACATACAAGCTCATAATTCAACATTTACCACACAGCTGTTTGAAAGTCTCATTTATTATGACAAAACCAGAATAAAACAAAAATATTGCCGGCCAGTTTTGACAACTGATTTGGATTATTTAGTCCACTAACTACATCTTGTGTAAATTTACGAAATTTCATTGCGGGCAAATATGATTTTTCTTAAAAATCTAGCTTTCCACATCTTTCTATGGAGAATGGACACATAGAGGGCACTATAACATACAAATCACGACCTTTGTAGGCCTATATGGCAAATTCCTGCAATGGATTTGTCTGATTTAGTGATTTTCGGAGAGATAATAGCACTTGCATATATCCCTATTTATATCAGTTGTCAATTGTGTCACCACTGCTTAATATTGTTCTAAAATAAAAGAGACAATTTGCATGGGGTCAAACAGCTGTGACCAAGAATGTGCACATGACTTTGATTGGTACTGAACCTGTGTGCTCGGATCTGACAGTGTACTGATAAATAAGCTATAACAATCACAGCAATGTGAACGGCATCAAGTTTGCCTCGTCATACCAATCCTTAATCCTAACCCTAAACTTGACTCTAACCCCCACTCTCAACCTAACCCTAAACACTAAACTCTAATTCTAACTCTTAAAACTTTACAACTCAACCTATAATTCACAGAAATAGCTAAAATGTACCTTTTGTGCCCATGCATACCTAGTCGCCGTCACAATTCCTTTTCTAAAATAGGCGTCTACATACACGCGCGAAGTTGCTGCGTGTAATGCACAGACTATGTATTTCCTTTACGCATTGTCATGGTTCTGTCTGGCGGGAATGCTGGCGTAGTATTGATGCAGAGAAAAGGAATTATGACGGAGAATATACTTAACAACGATCACACTCTAACCGTAAGTTGAGCACACCACTGCACAATTTAATGTGTAGTGTCATCGACCTGCTGCCATATCTAACCCCAAAGCCCACTCCTTCAGATAAGTATCTTATCAATTTGCAACTTTCCCCAGCTCCATCATCACTACATCAACCATTAACATTTAATCGATAAAAGTTGAACCACCTACGCAAATATGCCTCGGTTCAAATACTTCATACAACTTCACCCCGAGTGGGTACATACAATGGCACATTGGTTTCGACTCATAAGTACCATACTCTTCCGGGCCCGCGGTCAAGAGTGACGTCACAATTTTCTCTGCAGCTGGTATGCATGTGAAGCAGATGTACTGCCTTCATTTAAAAGTTTTAACACACAACATTCTAATACTACAAATTCTGAAATACATGTTAACCTCTTGGAAACTACTGGCTGATTAAAGGTGCATATTTAGAATATAGAAAGTCTATTTTGATTGGTTAATCAGAGGTTATATCATGTTACATCATACAATACACCAATCAGAAATAATGTACGATAGATGGTACACCTGGGGGGGTTACATACTGAAGAGAGGATCATTCAGGTTTTCTGACAACCATACCAGGTCAGGTTTTCTAGAGGGCCTGCTACTGGTATCCTGATAACCAGTACTACCTGTCCCAGGACTGGGTTGTCCTTGAGTGTAAAGTCAGGAATTTTGGTGAAAATTCATGCAAAATCAGCCGTTTATGGACCATATTTACCCTCCGATCAGGACGACTTTTCCCCTGAGCTTTCCCCCTTTAAAACTGTCACTGCTGCTGCTACTGCTGTTATTTTTATTTAAAGTACCTTTGAATACTGTAAAATACTTTTTTGTGGCCAAACTTCTTTGTGAAATGGCAACAATCCATCATTTTTCACAGGCCATATACTTTCATGAATTTCTAACAATTGTCCATAAGAGATTGTTGTAGAAGAATTAATTTGAGGCAATAATATCACATTTAATATGGCAATGCCCTCAATTGTTCCTTAATTTTGAGATTTTTTTTCTATGATTGGAGTCAATTTTGATGAACCAAAACTTACTACAAATGGTTTAATTGCCAATGATCTTGCAAGTCTTGAAATGGCAATTTTTATAAATCAGGGATCCCAATCTACGTTAGCCAGACTGAACAAAACAATGATGATTTTCATCAAGCTTGTTTTTCTGACTTTTTAAAACTCGACACTAAAATTTGTGACCTTTTTAAAGGTGCTTGTTCCGATCCATGTCTATTATGTTTTCTACTTGATATGAAAGCTTGACACTAGCACATACGCTCCGTGAAGTACCGTGGGAAACAACCTTGCAGTTTTGATGGTAGAAGTAATAACGCATATTGCAAAGCCCTATTAAAACTGTGCTAATATTGATGGTTAACCACTAAAACGTTTTTTTGTTCATATCTTGAGAATGAAATACGATTTGAGAGCTCATATTTCAGGATGACAATGAGAAGTATATGGCCTTTCATCTGATATCAAAATCGATACTACTTCCGGGTAAATCGGGGGGGGGGATCCCAAACACGATCGGAACATGCACCTTTAAGGCACAAAATCATAGAAAAGAACAAAAGTTGTGTAGAATGCTATTTCAGCAGTATTTTGTTATTGATTTTTACAGTTTTGACAGCTTTTTCCAATTCATGATTTGAAACATTCAAACTCATAGGTCAAAATATTTTTGCCAGCTTTTAAATTTGTGGAATAAAAAGTTCACCACGAAAAGCATGAAAATAACAACATAATGAACATTTACCACTAAACGTCATTCTTCAGAAATCATACACTACTGCTGTAATGTTTGTAAATTGAAGCTGTTTGCAAAAATTTGTGAAAATATATTTCTTGCAAAATTTACCTGTGTAAGAGTGCTTCGGTACAAAGATTGAAAAGATCAAGCATCACAAGGAATGGTCACACACAATTTAGCATAACCAGAGGGGCACACTGTCCACTTCCGTGTTTGGCTTCAGTGGATTACAAATTGCTTACTCTTTAAGGCTACTTAATTAGCCAGGAGCCACGGAGCATCAAAAAGTGGCCGGGTTCATCGCGAAATGAAAAACTTAACAATCATTCATACTGTTTGCGACAATAACCTCGCGGTATGTATCCAATTAATAAATAAAATAACACGTCTGCTTGACTAGGGGCATCCCGTAATTACCGGCAACTTATGGCGGAGAGACTTTTGTTAGGTATCTAATACCCCACGAAGCAATTCGGGGGACTCTAATTTGAAAGCTTGTTGCGCTTGTGAAGACTTGAGCCAAAGCACTCTGGCGTAAATCACACACGACTCAGCTTCAGGAGTATGACCTTTAGTTACGAAAAGCTTTCATCACCTATCGTCCAATGTACTTAGTTTTTGGTACGAAGAAGAAAAAAGACAAAACGGATGGAGTAAAAAATATTACATGCAACACAAAACCTCATCTAAGAAGTCACTTGTAGGCACACTTGCAGTGTGTGCTTTTTAGTGCATGTAAGCAAATCTGATGATCAACATGCAGATTAAAGGACAGTCACTAGATCACCGCAATTCTCTCTCTTCCCCTCCTCTCTCTTTCTCTCTCTCTTCCTTCTCTCTTTTCTTCTAAGTGTTATCATGCAATATCTTTCATTGAAAATTGATTTGCAAACAAAGGGATTAATTTATCCCTATCATGTTGAGTGACGACGAGTAAAGTTTTAAGATCAATTAACCTCTGTTGAGGGTTCACTGTAAACTGGAACATTTAGCCATGAGGTTCGTTCCTTTTTCTCAGAACCCATGGGGAGTGTCTGTCGAGTAAGATACGATCTAGGCTTTAAGGATGTCAAGCATTGCATTTTTTTATTTCCTGTCCGTGATACATTTTTTTTCTTGGATGTTATATCACTATGAACTACAGTATTTTCATCCACCAGGGACAAAGTTCAGAGATCTCTGCATGCATCTTCACTGACATGAACTTAACTTGTGTGTTAAGGGTATCATACATCATACCCACAAACTAGGGTGTGTATTTTATCCATGTACTGTCCAATGGTAGCTGCTGAACTGTGTCATTAGAATGAGACTTTACTGGCTCATTGTGTATCATCCTCCATTTTGTGATTAAAATTTTTAGTTTATTTCTCTAGTTTACTTGAGAAAAGATTTCTCATGGGAAAAGTACTTTACTTATTATGGAAAAGAAAAATGGAATTCTCCTAGTGCTATATTGAGATCAGACCAGATGTTGCTTACAAGGTAGAGATTGTGACAATAAATCAGTGTTATATTACAAAATTCAGATCATTTGTGCACAAGGCTCATTTGTTCAATACATCTGTGGTCTACCCATCCAAGGCTTACTACTAATAATTATGTGCACAGACAGGTAGGCAGACAGACAGAAAGACACATGTACACACTCAAGTACGCACAGGCATGTGCAGACAGACACACAGACACACACACACTCACAACACACACAAACACACAGGTGATTCATAGCCCCCATCTTGAACCTGTAGGTTGGCAACATAAAAGGGTGTACAAATGAAATAATGGGAATGGATCCTGGAAACATGCATTGTTAGATCATATATACAATCCTGGGCTTCAAAACTTTTACTGAGCTTGCCACCGTACCGTAGGACTGTTGAGCATGACGTGATGATGCGAGGATTCAAAAGTAAGATTGTAAAATTTAAAACATAATAATGATAAAAACTGGATGGATTTTTTAGCATGATATTTTTAAAAACTCATAACTCGATCAACATCTTTGTGTATTGTGAAAAAAAATCCAATTCTATATCAATATTGTACTCTGTAACTTTTTTTGGTGTAAAATCTTAAATAAGGACACAGGTGAAGTCAGGCTGTCAGCTCAGAGCAAAACCGGAAGAAAAAATAAAATAAACCCTATAATCTCCAAAGCCTTTGAATAAATCTAATATCACAACAAGTTTGGTTGCAAAATAAGCTGAAAGAAAGAAAGGGTAAACTAATGCACAATCCTCAATTAATATGCATATATATATGTTTTCGAAAACTCATCAAAATTTTAAGCCTAGCAATCACATTTCGGATCTCATCACGTTTGTGTGTGTTTCTTATTGAATTGTATTGTTTTCTTTAGTTCAATTACATACTATTGTTATAAATACTGATGATATCGAACGTTTCATAGCGCTGTCACATTCTGAAGATTTATCGTTATATTATACGCCAAATACGAGTCTTCCTTGGGATTATCTAGGGGTCTTTTCGTGTCAAAATCAAATTGAAACGAAATGCAAAACTCACTCTCCCCTGCGGCAAAAACACACACAACAAACACAAAAAAATAGTATTCTTATTTTAGTATGCTATTACGCATTATCACATAACTTGACACTGACAAATTATTTTA
>JAMKCH010035154.1:0-14631 GCA_023653785.1 Ophioderma brevispina | reverse complement strand
TTCGTGTAAATAATGTAAATTGAAATGGAGGGATAAATATTAATTAATACACCACATACGTGACGACTTCCTGGTATGGCAATTTGACAGAAAAACAACACCAACACAAAAAACAATTACCACTGAAATCAAAGTGGTTACATCAATCCTATGGCAGTGCCATTGTGAACAGAGAACATTTCCTTATTTATTTAAAAATATTAAAAAAAGTGTTTATAAAAGTTTAATATTTAGTGGGACAAGATGATACTGAGTAAGGCATCAGTGATTTGCTAATCAGAAATCGAAAAAAAAATCAATCAAAAATCCACTTATGTATTTTTGTAACAAGTGTACGTCTATCCTAACATTACCCCCTGCAAGTCCAAACTCAACCTAATAAGGACAGAATCGGATTGTTTTCTAGTCATTACTGTCATACGGACACTTACAAAAACGTTATTGAATGGGGATTCATATCTTTAAAACACTGCTGTTTTTTGCCTTTCTGTCATTTTTCAGTTGGAAAAATAAAACCTTATGAGAGTCATACAGCGTATTTTTCACTTTAAGCTATTCATAGGCAAATTTCAATATGTTTAGATTCGGGTGAGGAATCACTGATAGTGTCTCTCATTGAACCAAAATAACGAGGTATTGGAAAAGAAAGGAGAGGAAAAAAAAGAAGAAACAAAACAAGACATCGGTGTACTGTCAGTATTGTGTCTTCCTCGGTCAAAAACTTGGAACGACTCAAAAATTCGTGATGTGGCCGCTAATTACGTAATCGCTTTGTTCTCAAAACCCAATGAAGCAAAATCTAATGAAATTAGCAAAATGTTATAGAGAAATGGTTAGGATTTATGAATATTAATTGCCAAAATTTCAAAAGTTTTTAAAATAAATTTTGAAATTATAAGCACCAAAACTTAGAGGATTGCATTTGCATTGTATTTGTCTCCATCAATGAAACCTGAAATGAATAATCCGGCATATCCAACCCCAGATGTTACCGGAAGTGTTGAATTTGGGTTATCTGAAGGAAAGCTACTATTTTCTTCACTTAACCTGTGAAATTCTTATGGCTAGGTTAAAGGTGGTATTTGGTTTGGATGTTATGCGCGAAAATGTGCACCATTTTGGTTGAGCAATGGGAATTTTACAAATTACTCTTTATATGGGGTATATGGGGCGCGAAAACTACAGATGAGATTTTGATTGTTGAAGGCCATTTTATCAACATGAACACTTTATATAGGGGCCTACTTAAATCGGAGTCAACCCCTCCCCGTAGATTGAATTTGGACAATGATTCGAATGAATCCCGTGTTTAATGATCAACCACAGTGTGCTCACAATGAATGACCTAATTTTTCAGTTCAAGAAACACGACAATGTGATTAGCCTATTTGCTGTGGTGTTGTGACGGTAGCCTAGGCCCCTTATAGGTCAGTGCCCGTGGGTTTGGTACAAATGCCTTGTCTTGAATCTTGAAAAACTGAGAGAGAAGAGAAGAAGCCAGTTTTTCCCAAAATTAGCTCTTTATTTTGTCTCCCTATTTGATCAATCAGAGAAGAGATCTATGATGGTATCAACGAATATGCCTATAGAAATAAGGCAAGCCTATCTGCCCTATAATAAAAACTGCTGCTATTAAAAACAATAAATTATATGATCAACAATAATCAGATGTAGTTAAATAGCATGGAGCATTATCCCCTTTAAAAAACAATGTAAAACCATATAGCCATCAAGGGTCTTCCATCCCAATTTATGAATGAAACTATCAGACACGCTGCATGAGCTCTTGGACCTTTACATAATACACTGTATTGTAATTATGTCTTAAAAATCTTAATTTAATGTGGCCATGTGGGGTATTCCATTTTAACTGTGGCTCGAACCAGGTGATCGAGCCAAAAAAACATCAAGAGATTAAAATAACTGAATCCCATTCAATGACATCACAAATTGATAAAGAACGTAGCTGAACTATCAATACAATGCATATAGTCCTAGTTTTAGAGATAGTCAGAGTAGTTAGTATGAAAGGATGGACGGCAAATTCTATTAACAAAAATAACAAAACAGTAACGGGCCGAGGATCGATCTGCGGGACACCAATGTTGATAAAATTTGTTATCAGATGACACATAGTCAACACAGTTACTGTTTTAGTCAATTTATACGATCATGTTATACGCACACCAATATCATGTATGCAGTTTCTTTTTAAAGAGACACGGCGATTTGGGAAAGTGCGCCTCAATTTTTTAAAAAGTTATATTTTTGAATGCATGGTGTTAAATTGACAAATGCATAATTCCAAAATTGAGCAGCGTTTAGAGATGTACTTGTAGAGACGCATTTGAATTGGACTACGCATTTGTCATTCCAGCACCAGGGGCGTGTCGGGGGGGGGGGGGGTGGAGAGCACGTGACAGTGGCCGCCAAAATATTTTCTGATGGTATTTTTGGTGTAGAAATATAATAGGAGTTCCACGTTCTATACTATCGCCTGAGAGCAAATGGAAATCTAATTTTGTTAAAAATTTGCATGAAAGTAATATATCATGGTCCTTCTTTGTAAATTATATGGCCTTTCAAAAATGTAATCAGGATACAAAACGCTTAAACCTTTGACATTTTCTCCCGGCCAGTGTGCTGATAGGTGAAACTGTTGATGTAATTTACGAGTGACGGATGTTCAACAAAATAACCAATTTTTGTTTTCGAGAAAATCACATTTGGAAAAATCGCGAACTCTAATAGAGTCGGTAACATCCCCATATACGATTCAAACGATCAAATCCGATAAGAAACAAAATGAACAATTTGAAAATATTTTAGCTAATATTCATGATTCTACTGAGAAAATGGATGACTTTGTAATAATTGGAAAAGTTATCATCTTATATTGTCACATCAAAATTCGCAAATTGGCGATTAGGTTCATGACCATAGTGACGAATGTTGAATTTCCCCTATAAGCGTTATCAGCATCCGTCATTATGGAGTACAAACATCGGCGTTTTCGAACATCCGTCAAAACCAACATCCGTTATCGCGACGAATTTCTCAATTTGGTTTAGACAGAATGAGGATGTTGAGTGGATTGCCGAGATGCACCGCTTTGAACTCTAAATAAATATACATTCTATAATAGCAATATTTATTTAATTAATTACCATATTTTGATTGCGTCAGTGATAAATATAAAGGAATTGAGAATATTGACGAACAAAACGTATTAAAAAGCCCGGTGGTAAATCCAGTATACACTTCTTTGACAGAGTGGTTCAACATCGTCACTGTAATACACCAAAGTCTCTGTACGCAACATAAGTCAAAATTGCCAAATGCTAATTATTTAACTAAGAGTACTTGCAAACTTCAAACACTGGCATATTGAAGACTTTGATATTAGTACCATTTCCCTTAATTTCGTAAAAATTCATCATCTGTAACTATGTAATACACCCGAATTTTGTAAATCCTTGTGAACCGGAAGAATATACTGTTAAATGTTCTTAATATAACGTCGTTGAACTGTCAGCCGGGACTCAAAAACGTGCAACTAATATGTAACAAGGACTCAAAACGGGAAATAACTGTGGAAAAACGTCGTTTTAACTGTTGGAGTCCCGGCTGCCAGTTAAAACGACGTTATTGTAATGAACATTTTAACAGTGTACAAACGTAGTGAAAAAGGGGGGTACGGGGATGTGCGGCAGAGTAAGGGTATCATGGATCGGTCCTTTTTTATTGAAAATTATAAGAAAGGTTGTACATTTCTGTTGCAAGGATATATTTATCCAGTGGGTCAATAAGGTATGAAGAATGCTTACAAATCACAATAGTGCTGCAGAATGGCATCTCAAATACATTTGTCATTTTGGTATATTTTCGGGGTGTTCAAACAGGCAGGACGCACATCCCTACCCAAAACCAAGTTGAGAACATCCACCGGTGGATTCCAGCTTCGAAATACGTATTTAGTGCTTTTTGTGAATGCTGGCCACAAATGATACCCTTGTCCATGGGAAGTGGCCCCCCTGCGCTTCCAAAAAGTGAGTGGGCACGTCAATCGAAAATGTGGGTTTACCACCCCGGTTTTGTCGTGGAAAATTAAGCCGCAACTTAAAATGGATCATTTCTCGGTTCGAGGCATATTCAGCGATCGGAAGTAAACGTAGTTGAAAACTGCAGTCAATATGTCGTCTGCTACGCTGGTGATTCACGGGTCGGACTTCTTTCCAATGTGCTCATTGACCCACAACATGGCCACGCCAGGCCACACATTTGATCACCCCAAATAAAAACCGAACTGAATGCACAGGTATGGCATATTACGTTTAACTCAGTGCTAAGAGAGGTGTAAAAATTTATTTACTTAGGAAGTGCCCGGCCTTGGCGGTAGTGGTAGTGCTCCGATGCACGGTGTTTATTACAGTACAAAATTCTGAAGATTGGGACAGCCTACAGGCTTGCAAAACTTGACTCAGCCTTTCTTTGAATGAAATTTAATCTATTTGGCAGACAACAAGTTATATTACCAAGCATCATTGTATCGTAAAGTCATATTGGCCTGTCTCGGGTTTTTGCCTATCTACGGTGTGACACTTACAGTCGTTTGGAGTGGTAGATTAGAACTAGAGTAGGGTAAAAGTGGGGGGGGGTAATATGGACCCATTAAGCGAGATCGAATTTACAAGATTTTATTGTATTCTTTTAATTCCACTTTTCATTGTCAATGAAGCTTTGGTGCATGGGTGGTACAGACCAAAAATATTATTCAATTCTCTAACCAAATAAAAGATCAGTTCTCAAACTTTTTTTGTTGCAAAAAGGGTCCATATTACCATGCGTCGGCACGGAAATTATGGACCCATGCCGTTATTACCATAGAGGCCGGGGACTATGAACTCATATGTTCCATTGCCACGGTCCCATAAAGTTTTTTACATGGGAATATAGGGTTTTGGTCCATATTACCCGAGACACATATTACAAAAAAATGTATTCCAGCCGTTTTTTAATTAGATGAAAAGCTATAGGCTATATAGGAATTTGATACATGTACTAATACATGTGTCATGTCACTACCATATGATTTCTGTAACAACCTACAGACCGAGGCCTCAAGAGAAAATATGGATGTTTAAAATGTCACTGACAAATAAGGAAAACGCGTTGAAAATTTTAAATTTAATGATATTTCTTTGGCTTTCAGGGACACCCTCCATAAATATCTGAATTACAGGGGTGAATGATGTTCTTTCAAGTAGCATAGGAGTGACTCTCCTACCATCCCCGGTTAAAAGTTGTAGGGGGGTCCATAATGCCCCAGGGGTCCATATTACCCCACCTTTAACCCTAGTCAGCTATAGGTCTAGGCAGGCCATAGGTAGACATGATAGCCGGGGACTTTTTTTAGGCAGGGGTACTGCTTGGGTTTAGGGCTCATTGGTTGTCTTTTAAAATGCATGTAGTAGGCCTAACCGACCCCACGCTTATTGTGAACCGGGAGTGGGAGTTCACTCTCCAAAATGTGGGACGTGTACGTGCCTTCAAACACCAAATTAGAACAAAATGGGCGTCCCACAAGCTCCCACACCTGCCTACTTTCTTATTATTTCTTTGTTTTTTCTAATTAAAAGGGTTCCATCTGATTATACCCGTAGCCTAATAGGCCAATCCTAGGCATAGGCCGACCATGTTAGGACTATATTGCCTACTGCAGATTAGGCCTATCTCCTATAGGCATGGAAGAAAGTTGGGACACATTTGGGTATAGGGACTCTTCCAATGCAGTGGAGCTGAGAGAGTCACTGGTTTGCTATATAGGCCTATGCCCTATAGGCCTACGCCCCATCCCTGGGGCATTCTCTTTATTGAAAAGTCACCCCCCCCCACCAGAAGAGGTATTAGGGGCAAAACAATCACAAGAACTACATTAAAAAAAATCCCCAAATTTTGGTAAACATCTGCGATGTTGGTTGGTTAAAATCTCCGAATTCATTTTGAGATTTTTGCCCTACCACAAATTTCAACCCCCCAAAAAAATGTTAATAAAAAATCACTTCCCCGCCCCCCCCCCAAAAAATAAAGGAGTTTAGAGCCGCCACTAAATCATATTTGTTAAATAAAGGCCCCACCTATGCCACGTCAACGTATTTGATGTCTCATGAAATAACTCGCCTTTAGCCCGGCCTTAGATCACTTGAATGTAGGTATAGCTCAAGTGTATCTTATTATAACGCTGTCGTTTAAAGCGGCACTGGACCATTTTCACAAAATATAAAAAATTCTGCAATTGATTTGCAAATGATAGGGTAGGCCATTAGAGAATATTATAGATATATAATATATAAAAATATATGCCCCAAAACCAGATATAAGGACATAATAAGGGCTAAAGACATCAGGTAATCTGTAGGCCAACTTTAAGTTTGCCGTAACTTAATCAAACAAATATGTCTATTACATGAATATCATGACTCGTACTCATTTTTGTATAGTTTTAAAACCACAAAGGTCACAGACCGGTCAAAAAGGGTTATGCCCATGGTAATTCAGGCTCCCGGCCGTGTGGGGTTGTGTTTTCTTGTGTAAATCGCCATTTCCGTCGTCTGCTGATAAATGTCGCCCGGCGACATTTAATTTTAAAATCGCTCTGTTTACCCATAAGGGCCAGCGATTGAGTCTCTTAAAACATTTCAGGTGAGGTAATGTATTAACAGCTTTACAAAAACAATGCAAAAATATCCGCAAAACAAATTTTAGGTGAGGGCTAATGTATAAAAAGCTTTACAACAATGCAAAATATCAATTGAAATCTTGAGGGCGCATTTTTTTCAAATGGCCAAGTGTCTCTTTCTTACAATTGTTTGGTTATTAAATTGTTTGAGTTTGAAAATATTTCAATAAGTACCCCTTCAAGGTGTGATATATTCTTTGAATGTATTAACCTGTATACTCGTTGGTTTAATATCTTTGTGCTAATTGTAAAACTCAAATCAATCAAATCTACCCCTAAAAGTTCAGCAAAATCTCTCGTGTTACTGAAAAAAAAACGTTGGACCACCTCTTTAGTTTATAGCTTACCAGTTTGCCCTGTATCAAAAAAACAGGATATAAGGAAAATGGAATATGTTACAAAATTATCATCTGTTCCTGAAGTCATTCGTAGATGGGATCGGTAGCTTGGTTTCATTAACAGTGTTTAAACATTTTAACTCCGCACACTATAAGAACAAAAAATAAGACAAGAGAACCCTTTTGTCCTTAAATTCCGGGAATGAAACCGACAGAAATGGTTCTTGAAATCTGGAGAACCAATACTAAAGGTTCTTGAGAGCACCAGGTAATGAGTCTCTGGGTGGACCGTACGTCAACGGTCCGAAATACCCTCTACTAAACACAAACAAAGAGCCTTGTGGACATATGATCTAAATTTTATTAATAACACAGTTTTAATGATTTTCAATCAGATTGAGTTTCAAGAATTGGTTAGATGTCCAACACAAATTACATGGATTACACTTAAAAGATGTTTAAATATTATACTTATTAGTGTACACTAATTTCCAGAGTGAAAGAAGCGTGCGATCAATGATCGATCTGTCCTACAGCGAAGACCTCCAAAATAACAGCATGTAATATAATTCCAAGGAGACTAGCCAAATCCATGGATCTTGTTGAATAAGTCCCTCGACGACATAATTTCCCACAGGTATATCAGTCCAAGATACAATCACCACGATTTCGATCGGTCCCACCATTTGGAATCTATTTTGATTTCCCAGCAACTTTTGCCTTCAAAGCGACAGTAGAATAAAGTTCGCTCAAGCGGACGGAATTTAAAAATACAATAATCCTGGCACTAGACGTACAGGTCTGCCACCCATTGCAGTTCAAAACTAGCTATATTTAAAATTCTAGCTATTTGTTACTAGCTGGTGCTCGGCCCCTGAGTTCTTGCAATGAGCAACTATTTATCTCACCCCTTGCTCTCCGCTAGGATTTCCATAGTTCTAATAATAATCATTACAGCATCATCATGCATAAACATAACCTTGCACTTAGCTGACCAATGGGGTCTCACACAAATGACATCATCTGCATTGCACCATCTTAATAAATAAACATAATGGGAAACCCCCAATTTGGCAACTAAGTGTTTTTCAACAAAGCTTGGAAAATCCCCAGGCTATTATAGTACTTGCTCAATCTAATAACACAACACCTGCGTGATCAGGATTGCACAAACAAATTGACTTCATTTTCTAAATTTAGCATGTTAGGGAATTTCCGTGTTCTCTTTAATGACAACAAAGTGACTTTCCCGTGAGAAATATTCTCCCAATTACTTTTGAGAAAAAAATAATATATTTTTAATCACAAAATGGCTATAAACACATGAACAGTACTCAGTTAAGAACTCATTTGGTTCACTGAAGAACCATGTCTGGTTTAATACGAGGACAGGATATAATCGAGGACTTTTTTCTTTTATAGTCATTCACTCGACTATGCATGAATAACACCACCATCATCAATGGGGTTTGCAAGCATTATGAAACCGAAAGGTTCATTTTAGTTGGAAGGCAATTCTTCATTGGAGCAGGGGTCAACAGTTTTATGTCAACTTTCAGGAATCAGATTTTCCAATTACTATGTTCCCAGGGACACTATTATTAGGCCCCCACTAGGTTGCATAATTAATTGCCACAAAGTTGCGATATTTCAGGAACACATAATGCTAATTTTGAATTTCTTACAGTCGTATATACTGAGTCGACACTAAACTATTTTAATTAAATGCCCAAAAGTTTTATACGCTCCCCCAAATGAAAAATCGACCTGAAAAGGGACCCTACGTACATATTCTATTTTGTTCTTTTAAAATGTTTGAGTACAGAAAAGACATAAGAGAGTATTGAATAAAACAAACAGTTTATTCCCATACTGGCAATTATTGCGCTATCGATAATGTAATCGAAAGTAGTAATGATGGTATTTTAGAGGTGTTCTATAAAGCGTTTGATACTTATGATGGCTATGAATTACACCGTTACTCCAAAACTCAGAAAGATTATGGGGTTTAAGAGACTGGTATGAGACTTTATTCAAAAGTTATGGTATTTTCAAGCGATGTTGATCAACACTGTAATCGCAGTGTATCCAGTGTACCTCAATGAGGTCGATTGTTAGGTCCTTTTATAATGTCATTGGTAGATTAATATGTAAAGAATTTGTCCGTTTTGCGGACGAGAACCACAGCATATAATCGAGAATTACATACTACCGAGATACGGACGTGCAACAAATGGAATAAAAGTGTTGGGGAAGGGTATGTTACACTGGATTAATTCGTTTGGACCAAAACCCATTTGATATGTCTTAAGTTAAATAACACTCACGAGAAAAATGTGCAGCAAGCCGTTATATTTACTGACATTAAAAATCATTCGAGTTATCAAAATAGAAACCGTTTTAGTTACGAGCTTTGTTTGTTGTTTAGGTGTATTTTAAATATTTTAATTGCATGTTGCAGATCATAGAAATCAAAATATCTATTGGGTACAGAAAAAAGCAATGCCTCTTCTAAAACCAATCTCTTAAAAGGTGCACGGCGTGATAAAAAAAAATCATTTAAAATATTCTTTGGTAATATTTCACAATCAATATAATAAGCGTTTTTTAAATGTGGAATTACTCATTAGAGTAAAGAACTTTCTAGTGACAGCTTACTAACCTGGGGTTTGGTGGAACGAAAGAAGTGATCTAGTGCGAGACCATCTTTAGACTGTATGCTGAGGCTGTGTTATACATAAGCGTATAGAGACATGGGATTATTAAAGTAGCCTAAATTTGGTTCCGTAAATAAAGCGACTAAATTTCGTTCTGTAAATATGGTTCCGTATGCAATGGCCGCTAAATTTTGTTGTAAAGTACTTAGAAAAAAACAATATACCATAAGAGAACGCAAATGATTTTGACCATTTGATTACAAACAACATTTGATTTGTGGAAATATTTATTACAGTTGTCTCTTCAGCTATGGAAGAGGTTTTAAAAACAGATCAAGTAAACAGGTGCAATCATAACCATTAAAGAAGATAGTGAAGTCGGTATCTACTAGCATGTCTCTGCATTGGGTTCTAGTATTATAAGATAAACATGTACGCCTGACTTCTTCAAAATAACATTAAAAGAGATGGCGGATGATCGGATTGCTGTGCTATAATTGGAAGATTCCAGGGTGTTATCAGACAGGGGATTCGCTTACTTTGAATTATAAATTGCTTGCTGTTGCACCTACTATAGAACAACATTGAGGAAACTCTTTTAGAAAAACATGGATTTAAATTTAAGAAAACAGGACCGCTGACAGAAGGATTTTACCGGCAAAACTGAGATAGATGTGGACAAGAATAGTAAAGGAGGGGGGTTGGATTGTCCTTTACCAAGGGACAAGCTTACATGATCGGTAGTAACGCGGAATATCAAATTAAGCTAAGGAAAAACGAAACTATTTGAAGAATGGATGTAAAAGAAAGTTTTTCCAAACATTCCACAGCAACCTTGGACATAATTCGTCTTAGAGACCATTTTTGTTAGAGTTGCACTGTTAAAAAGGTGGTTAATTCCCCGGGAAACCCAGTACGACTCATTTCATTACCTTTTAACACGCTCAACAAGGTTGTTCATGATGCGAATATCCTGGAAAAAATGCAACTCTGTGTTACTGTGGACTTACCAAGCTTTTGACCACATAAACCATAATGTTGCCGTTACTAAAATCATTAACTGGGGGTAAGACCATCAATCTGTAGTTTGTCCAACCGCAGTGCGTCGAGTTACGGGACATCTTCAAGAAAAGGCTGTGCCCTGCAGTGTACCAACGGTACAAATTGGCCTGGTATTTTCAGTATATGCATGGTGGTCAATGCTGCTGTTGTCATACAGATTCACGTTGGAAGTTTGTTGATGATCTCACTCTTGGCGAAATGGTATTAAGTAATAGAGTCTCCACCACAACGGCCAATATCATCTTATGACCTTGATGGGTGTAAGAAAATGACATCCTCCTAAGCCTTAAAAAGACCAGTACTAATGTGAACTTCATGAAAAACACCAATCCAGTATCAGCTAGTCTTGTGGTGAGATTCTGAAATTGTTAATAACGTGTGATCACCCAAAGTAATTAGATTTGGATGTGCAGGTGATCACCCCAGGATTCTCCAAACCAACTTTTTAGCTTCATTTATGGTCCTTAAACCTATTCGAGATGTTAAAAATAAATTTCCTGGCACTCCTCCCGATGTTCAAGATATCTCGCGATGTAAAAAATTAGCCGAATTAAAATTAGTATATAGTTGCCAGGTATATCAGTTGGCATTCTTTAAGTGTTGATTTGAATTTTTTTGCCATATCAACAAAAAGTCCAAGATGGGTCCAAAATGGTCGCCAAAATAGGACAATCTTAAAGCAGAATTGGGTATTTTAATATCAGTAATAATGTTAAAATTAAAAATTTAGATATAGTGCCTGGTCATTGACATTTGATTTATAGTATATGAATTTTTATGCCCTATCAAAAACCCAAGATGACATCCAAAATGGCCCCAAAATAGGCAAAATTAAAAAAAAAAAAAAAAAAAAAAAAAAAAAAAAAATATGGTTAAAAATTAAAAATTGATATAGGGGCCTGGTCATGGAATTTGAATTTTTAGTATTTGAATTTTGTGCCCTAGATCTGAATAAAAAACCAAGATGGCGCCCAAAATGGCCGCAAATAGGTAAACTTGCAGAAAGTTGTACACATCATCTCAAAGTATAGTAAATTGGTAAAGTAAAACATTAAGTATTACAGCATGTACAGTGTGGAGGTCAATAAAAACCCTACAGTCGGGACAAGATTTTTTCTTCAAAAGGGTAATACGTTTTTGCTTTCAAGAATGTTTGCTTTGGTTGGTTTTACAGGGATAAAAGGCATCAGAAGTATTTTATTTGGTGTTTCGAACTTTTGGGTTCAGGAAAACTATGACCTAAAATTATGTTCGGCGATTTAACCATACAATGAAGAGAGACTGACACCGACGTATCCCACAAACAAATATAGCAATGACATTTCACACATGCAAGTTCAGATGGTATCGGTTTCTTCTCGACAAAAACGTCTCAGTTTGAAGAAAACGGTCTATTGGGTAACATAATTGTAAGTAAAATATCTTCAAAAATTAAATTACCATTGTCAATCATAAAGAGTCAGTTATGTAAACCACTCCCTATAAAGGTCTAAGTTCATGAACATAATGAACCTGCTCAGAGTATTTGTTTACATCTCTAAGGTAATATTTTGTTTTTGCCAACAATATAGTTACTCATAGCGTCGATTAAATTGCGAGAACTAAAGTGAAGTTTTTGTAAATAAATTGGTATTAACCTTTTTAAACAATAATGTTTTAACGAATCACTGCTGAAGACCATGTGGTTATGGGCATTTGGTCTAATCCCTTTGGTCACTAGCATTTGGATCGAACTTCAAGTTGGTCTAAACCCCTATGATAATACCAATTTTCTAATAACATTAGTAACATCCATTTATCTAACAACCAAAATGTTTAATAGCCATTTGGTCTAATGCCCATCTAGCCTTCAATGCCATTTCGTCTACTACCATTTGGTCTAATAACCATTTGGTCTAATATCCATCTTGTTTAATATTCATTTTGTCTCATATCCTGTGGTCTAATACCCAATTGGTCTAATATCCATTGGTCTAATATCATTGGTCTATATCCATTGGTCTAATATCCATTTGGTCTAGGTCATCTGGTTCATTCTATTTGGTCTATACCCATTTAGACCAGATTGAATTAGACCAAATGGATCAGTAGACCAAATGGATATTGACCAGGTGGACAGTAGACCAAATGGATATTATTTTTTTTTTTTTTTTTTTTTTTTTTTTTTTTGCCAATTGGTATTAGACCAACAATGGAATTAGACAAAATGAATATTAGACCAGATGGAATATTAGCCCTTGGCACTAGACCAAATCGGTTTAGAGACGCTAGGATAGTAGACGATATGAGATTTGACCAGATGAATATGAGGACTAAATGGGGATTAGACTAATGTTTTTTAGCCTAAATGGTTATTTTAAAAAAAAAAAAAAAAAAAAAAAAAAAAAAATTGGATTAGACATTTGAGTTAGCCAAAATGGCAATAGACCAAGTGGGATTAGACCAAATGGAAAGTTACCATGTTAATCAGGCTCACAGCATTAGCGAGGTTCGAGTGCTGCATACCCAATGACCCTGCAGTTTTGCCTAAATTTGCGGCCTTCGGGGCCATCTTGGATTTTAGATATGGGAAAAATCAAATACTCGAAATTAATGCATTGACCAAGCCAACTATCTAAATTTTAATTTTACCAATTCATACATGTTGCTACTAAATACGCAATTTTGTCTATTTTGGCAGTAATTTTGGGCGCAATCTTGGATTATTAGGTATGGCAAAAATTCAAATAATAGAAATTAAATGCCGATGACTAGGCAAATATATCTAAATATTAATTTTGCTAATTTATTACGTGTTTTGATATTTTACCCAATTTTCTTAATTTTGCATTTTGGCGAGCATTTTGGACGACATCCTTCAGGTATGGCGAGAGTGCCGGGAAATTTATTTTGTTAACATCGTAAGTATGTTTTAGGGAATAAAAAGGTAGCTAAAAAAGTTGGTTTGGTAGAGTCCTGGGAAGTGATCAGCGGATACCGTCCGTAGATACTCCCTAAATATGAAGATTTCTGGGAAAATAAATTCCCCAAATCATGTTTTTAATGGAAAAGCATTTTTAAAAATAGTTTAAGAACTTTTAGATGAGGCAAGGTTATGTCGTTGAATGGAAAATTTAAAGCAATGTATAACCCAGCTAGAATACAGACGAGCTATAGCAGCAAGCCGGGGAAAATAAAAATTGTGTTTGGCCAATGGCTAGTGGACTTAGAGCCTCCTGGATCCGTCCCTGCTTATTAAGAAAACTATGTAAACAGTGCACTCAATAATATTAATATTGAGTAACTGTGTATTTATGGAATACTGACAAATTGTAATAACCGTTATGAAAGAAGAAAAAACTCGGTACCATGACTTTACAGTTCAAAAGCCACACGTCTAGCTTGCGAAGACATTTGGGCATGAGATGATTGAAATCACTCATACTCCCCGCCTTCCTAATATCATTTCCAGAAATTATTATTTTTTTTCGGAAAGGATGCAAAAACTGCTTCATTATATAATAAACTCTCATAAAATTGAAAGATAGCCATATTTTTCTGCGTGGTGATGAGAGGGAATGGAGGTTTCAACTTTTTTTCAACTTAAAAAAAAATCCGTTCCTATTAGTCAGGGAATTGTGGGCGTATGGTGGATATGGAGGCAGACTTTTAGATTGATCGATTTTTGTTTATGAGGGCCAAAGCCAATAATTCTGGAGGGTGTGCAAAATTTCGCGTAGTGGCATTCTTAAACATCCAATATGGACGCTACCACTCTCAAATCATTATAATTATGGCCATTGATTTTATGCTCTTTATCCAGGTTTTAAAGCATGAGGAATCTACTGGATTCTTG
>JAMKCH010035153.1:0-14846 GCA_023653785.1 Ophioderma brevispina | reverse complement strand
GCAAAGGACAGCAGAATACAACAGCAAAAGACAAGGACAACAATAGATAAATGTAATGTGTCCACAAAAGAGAGAGATGTGTACATGGATAAAAAACTTTGTATACAAAGTGAAACAGGTGTATGGCGAACTGTCCCCAAAAGGATAAGAAAGAGTAACAATGTGAGAAAAAAATAGATGCAAGGACTAATTCACAGCATCAGATGAAAACCCTCTAGTCATAATAAAAATACCCGGAGGTGGGTCTCAACTTTTTTGGGTAGGTATGTGCCTCCCGGATTTCAAAAACTGAGGCTCTGGAACTGATTTGAGGTTGAAAAAATGGGGTCTCCGGAACTAGGTTTTCCAAATATTTCAGAAAATAAGGCTAATAAGCTGTGATTTCCTTCAATTTCCAGCAACTTTTTGAGGTTTTTTGAAGAAAATTTGGTAGAATATGGCTTTGGACATGAAAAGTAGGGTCTCTGGAACTGAAATGGTCCTAAAATGGGGTCTCTGGAACTGAAGAAGAGCCTGAAAAGAGCCTGAAAATGAGGGTCTTATAGGCGGCACATACCCATACTACCTCCCAAAAGACCCCCCCCCCCCCACGCCCGGGCATTTTTGAAAATACATGCTGTTAATAAATTAGGCTATCAATAAGCATTAAATGCAAAAATCTCTGAATACCTGGAATATGGGCTAAATGCTCCCCCAGAAAAATCACTTTAAAATAAGATTTACTCAACCATTTGATCTGAAAATTCAAGAAAGAATGACCTTCAGTGCTAGTTAAAATTATTTCCTGTTTTTCGTTATTTTTATTAAATTTCCCTTAATTTTTGGAATAATATATATTTCTAGCCAAGAGGAAAGGCCCTATCAAAATATCTAACTTTCCTCATTGGATTTTGTTAATAAAGTGATTAATTTGTAGAATTTTTTTTTTTTTAAATTTTCATATTCGAGAAAAATAAAAACACATAACTTAAAACAGAAATATTTAAAGGTGCAACAAGATATTTTGAGGCACCCAATATCATGTCATAATAGTAATTTCAAATAGATTAAACACTCAATAGATTTCTTACCTTGTATTATGCTTCAGAAATGTCTTAAAAGAGAGAAAAAAAGGTATTTTGGTTTGCCTATAATTTCATGTAAAACATGCTGAATTTCGTATTTGCTCCTAGCGGAAATCGAAAATGCACAATTTTTGTACAAAGAAACATTTTCCAGCGTAAATCCTATTCTGATGGTATATTGATGAAAGCTTTTACTCAGGGCAAATCCATACTTGATTTTTTAGGGACACCTGATATGTGGAAAATCTCTTGTTGCATAACCTTATAAACATCAAAGAGCTTTTATCTAAATTTTATGACCTCTTTGATGAAGATTGACAGTGCAGTTTCTTTCTATCTCATTGTTTGGCCATTCTAGTTTAATTATTGACACTACTAACAATAGCTTATAGCATATCCTAAGTTATCTTTACCCTTTTTTTTTCAATCAATCCTTGGAAAAGCATAAAATTAAACCAATCTAAGATAATTTACAAACTCACAAAAATCAGACAAAAAAAAAATAGTTGAAATTTAAACAACGAAAATTTTATCTTTGATTTTGCAAGGGCTATGTTAATGAGAATTCGAATTCGGGAAGTTGGGGAAGAAGTTTTTTAGTTTGAAGGTTCTGAATCAGATTTTTGGGATCCATCTCTCTGCTCCTATCCGAATTCTAATCGGAACGACCTAAATCAGCAAATGTGACATTCCTAGCAACATTAAGCTGCACAACACAGTTTTTGCTATCAACTTGTTCCCAGTCTAACCGCGGCTCCTTTCCACCACTCCTGAGACTCACCTATTCAGGCCAGGCCAAGACAGCACCATATCAAACCAGATGTATCCAGGCCCAGCCAACCAGATACAAATTTTGGCCTGGTTATACATTCCTGACCCGTCAAGATCAATCACATCTTAGTTTATGATCATAATTATAATACCAGAACAACACATGATAAATTTAATCAAAGTTCTATCGTCTTTCTTCTATTGTGGCAATGGCATAGACGATTCATGAGTGGTTATTTGACTTCAAAGTCTATAGTAGTCTGAGGCTGCACACAACTGATGCTCCCAAGATCACTTGTATGAATAATCCTCCCCAATGATTTAAATGGACTTAATTTAGTAATTATTGGATGCATTTTTAACATTTTTAAAAAACACATTTTGAATAAACACGGTTCCCAAACCAGGGCCTCCCCAAATTTGCAGAGGCCAATCAAGGGCTTTACTTTGATAGCTCAGTGGAAGAGCATTCACCAAGTTAGCAAAAGGTCTGGGTGCGAGTCCCCCGAAGGGCGCATGCATTGAGATTTTTACTCAGATGTGTGTGGCTGTGCAGGTATGTTATATTGTTCTAGTGCGCCATGCGGTTCTGCCTCAGCTTTAATGATGTTTAAAAATGTTAAGAAATGCAAAAATAAGCATGTAATTGTCTTATGTACTATAAAGTTAGTTTGCAGGTGATGATGCGGGGGCAGTGGAGCCTCTTAGACACATTTGATCACAATGATCAGCTATCTTAAACTCAGCCCTTTTTATAATAATGTATCGATTGTCAAGTCCTCAATCCAGATGTTGACATGTGTTATGTAAGGCACTCTGCACTTTGTAGGTGCCCTATAAAATAAACTATCTAAAATAATCAAACAACAGACCCTTTAGTGGCCAAAAAGGAAAAAGTAAGAAAAAAAGGCATAGCAGTTTCGCACAAAATCAAGGCAAATTTATGCCTGGGATGACTTTAGATCATTTCAGAGCTAATTTTAGATCAAAAGCCATCTCGAGAGCCTTCACCATGTGATTGTTGCATTATTGCCAACATTAAGTGGTGTGCTTTCAAAACAAACATTGTGAATATGTTAAAGGGGCACTATTCTACATTAGGTTCTCCGCAATAACCCCAATATACCACATAAAGGCTACCTATTAAAAAATACATCCTGGTTCCAAAGGGTGGATATGATGCGTGAACAGAAAACGTTGTACATGATTAGGGTGTCAACAACAGAAAAAATATGGAAAAAAGGGTAGTGTTTTTTAACCCTGGACAATTGTGTTGGAAATGTTTAAAGTATAGAATATCTAGATTATGTAAAAAGCAGAAACCAAAATCATCAAAAAAATAATGTGAACTTGGGTATTAAAGCAAAGCAAGACCAAGGGTATATGCCTATTGAGGCATAGACCAAAAACACAATGCATTGCTTATTTTTAGTGTAGCGGAAACAGACAAAAATAGTTGTTTAGGGTATGTTTTTAGTTCTGTGGAAATACTTGTTTAGGGTGCAATTGGAAGTCCGTGTTCAACGCACCGGATTTAAGTCTGGGAATTTTAATGGATTACTTTTACCATTTTTCAAAATGCATGCAAGGGTAACAACTTCAGCCTTTATGTTTCATATCTGAGGAAAATTGCACTTGAATTCGAGCCAATTTCAATTTATACTGAGAGGTTACGAATGCCAAACACTTGCCCGAAATAAAACACAGTCACACATCCTATCAAAACCATTTCAAAGCCATACAAGTCCCAATGGCGTACCGGTACCTTTAATCAATTTTGCAGGAGAGAAGCAACTGGTGAAATGTGTGTCCAAAATTACCCGTGGGCTCCTGGCATCAAAGTTTCATGTTACCTATTATAAGGATTGGGAGATATCCTAATAATGGTTGACAGCTGACACTGATGAAATTCCAGTTAGTGAGAGATCTATAGCCTGGCTTGAATGCCTTATGGCCTGAAGGGCTAAGCTACAACTGAATGGTCAAGGAAAAGCACATTATTACAATATTTATGTGCATGTAGTCTGCGATAAAGGCAGTCAGATAAGTTCGATATTTGTGTTTGGCCCGTTTGTTGCAAAAATTTTGGTTAAGTCGTAGTACATTTGGCAAATTAATGCCGTGCGCTATGCTTTTTCTTATGCGTTTCTTCAGAAAAAGAGCAAAACCTGTTATGTGGGACAATTTTTTGTACAGTGTTTTGGCCAACTTTTTGGAAGGGGAAAGGGGAGGAATTTTTTTATTTTTTTCCTCGAAACTAAAAAAAAAAAACTAATTCATACCAAAAATAGGTTCATTGCACAGGCTTGCAGTAAAAGTGACTCCATGGTAAATATGCAACTTTTGGGAAAATTGGAATCTTGCCCAAAAATTTTCAAAATAATTTTGTCTTTTTTAATATTTTGACTCTTTTTCACTGAAAATGCCTTTAATAATATGTTCACTATAAGGTGGAACATGACTTGATGAAATTGAGGAACACTTGAGAAGGCCAATGTCATAATGCAAACCGCATGGTAGTATGACTATAGTAGCTATGCGCTCTTTACAAGGTTTTGCCATTTGCGGGGAGAGCCTCGAACTGGAATATAAATGGGAGCATTTACGCAACAGTTTGATTCTCACTATACAAACCATTAACCGTGCAAGTGTGAATGCATTGGTTTATGCAACACCCAATTGCCATTGGAGGCCTACCTGCAATGACCAACCGTGAAAAGGGTGAATAGCATATTTTAGGCCACAACTTGGAGCCTCCCTCCACAATGTTTAATACAGTGTCCCAAGATGGGGGTCATGTTGCCACATTAACACTGAACAGGGTATGAGAGATAGCCTTTAATGTACTGTATGCGCCCCGCACAGAGGCATATGAGTCCATCCCACAATCACCAGTTTTGAAAATTTGTGTTTAGCACATTATAGTATTGGTGCACAGCAGTGAATATGGGAAACCATCCTCGTTTAGATTACTGACAAAAATAGCCTAAAATAGCTAGTATAATTAAGAATCATAGGTGATGCAGTATCCTTTATGGGCGACTACTGTTTCCGAGGTCGGAAAAAAAAAAATAATGGACGAGGCGCACCGAGTCATTTATTTTAATTTTTTCCGGCCGAGGATCCATTATGACGCCCATTAATATACTGTCAAACCCTTTATTTCATTCTACTCCGAAACATCGTAATATAATGCCGAAAATGCTTGGTGCCCATTATTGCAGAATAATTGGGCAGTAACTGACCAATCATAATGCTGCATTTCAAACAATATGGGCAGCAGAGGTAAAGAATTTGGAGATTTCATGCTCTTAAATCAAATGCTATTCCCTCTACTGTCCCCCATTATTCAAAAGCGAGCTCTTTGATTGTTAGTTTACTGCCCATTAAATTCTGCAATAATAGTACGCGATTACGCCCAATGCGTGATGCAAGGCGCACATTCTTTTCGGTGCGTGTCACCATCACTATGTGCGGAACACGCTAACATTTATCCGGAGAATACAAGGCGCGCGCCTGTCTAGATGTAAACATCTGTGTACTGCATAGCTTAAACTGTTGTATAGGTCAAAGAATGCCACATAAAGCCCCAGTCACACTGGAGATACGACAGGTTACAACTAGAGCGACTAGTTGCGACTATTGGCCAACGCAAGCACTCGGCAATCTTAAAAAGGTCGGCGACGATCGCGACGTCTGCGGCTGTTGGCAGGTAGTCGCACATTTCCCTCCTGTCGCAGAGAGGTTTTCGGTCATGTTCAAAAACCTTTATGCGATTGAACCAAGGTTTGACCGTCGCATACAATTCGCCTACAATCGCATTTGGTCGTCGATGGTGGCATTTCCAATCATATTGTAAAGTCGCCTACTATCGTACGATTTGTCCATTGTTTTAGAGTTGCGATTAATAGCAGGGGAGCACATTGGTGGAAGACTATGTACGCCTATCCTGCGAGTGTCTGTGATTAATCGCACGTATATAGACCAATCGCGCACTATGTGATGACCGTTTGTGCCACCACCGTGTCACCACCAAGGACTTGTGTTCACTGTTGATCCACAACCACCAATCGTTCGCCATTTATCGTGATATCGTAATGAATTTTATAGTGTGACTGCTACACACGATTGACACCAATCTTACATGGCCTGACGCCTCGCCTCGCACGATTCTCAATTCGCGGCAAATCCAGGCAATCGCCTCTCCATTTTACTGGGGCTTAATAACAAACAAAATGAGATGTTATTTATCTAATAACATGGCCATGGGTTACAACATATAAACAAACTAGAATTTCGCGGTTCTCCGGCTTTCGCGCTCGCTATAATCAAAGAATATAAGCTGTGGTGCCTACCATGACCTTTGACCGTGGCACGTGACCTTTGATCTCATCAACTATGAGGGATCTCATGTGCACCTATGACAAAAAGTTGTGTTCGAATTGAACGTCAAGTTTTCAATTTAGATCAATTTTACATTTTTTAGACCCATTTTCAACTGACCTCACAATGACCTTTTGACCTTTCAACAAACCTTGCCCTCGTCAACATATGAGGGATCCATTCGTGCACCTATGACAGAATTTGGTTTCCAATTGAAGTTAACTTTCATTGAGGTCAATTTAAAAAAAAACTTAATTTTTGACACACAAATCCATGCAAACACACACACACACATACACACAGACATACACACGCACAACGGATTGCTAAGTGGTCCTGCCAGCTATAGATGGCGGCCCACAAAAAATGCAAAAGGCCCGAATATCAAAATCCCTAGACTTTAACACATGCCTCATTCGTAGGCACCCTCATCCGTAGGCACAACCCTCTCTGACCCGGACTTGACTCAAAATGACGACCAACCTCCAAAATTAAAAAAATAGCACACCCAATGAATCTTCTACCATATCAAAGCTAGAAAAATTCCCTTTAAATGAAATTAAATTAGCTGAAGACCTTAACTTGGTATTTAAACAATAAAAAAAGTTTAAAAAATAGTGGAAAAAGTAAATTTTAAATCTTAAAAAAAGAAAAAACCTAAAAAATTTAATTTAATTCCTTGACCCTGAAAACATATGTATAGACACCAAGAATGAAGTACAAGCCTTAAATCTTGAGTATGTACAAAAATGTCAAAAATGGAGCCATTTGAAATTTTTTATGAAATTAACTGTAAGTTGACCTAATGCTATAACTAATGATCTAATTGTATCCTTAACCTGAAAACATTGGTATTAGACACAAGAATGAAGTCATACAAACCTTAATATTGAGGTTATGTACAAACCAACGTTAAATGGCAGCCCATTTGAATTTTTATGCAAATATTAGGCACACTTCCTCTAAAATTAGCTCTGGGGAACCAGAAGATTTTGAATCAGCATAAAATTTCCGAATAGAAGACGTTTCAATTGCTTTTACTCAAAATCCTTAGTCTTGCTATAGGAAAAGCACTTTTTGAGAAATAGAACCAGTCTAATAGTGGATCAGCACAAATGTCATTTGAATACAAAAAATTTACGAAATGCATGTAAGGGTTCTAAAAACATTGATTATAATGAATACATAATTCGAAAATATCCAAATATATGTAAAAATCCCGATATTTTTTTTAGTTTAAATACCGGGTTAATGTACATCATTTTTGATATGAAAAACTTTAAAATATTTAAATAATTCCCAATCTATTCCTGAGGAAAAAAAATGTATGAACTATCATGTGTGTTTGAATAAAAAGCATGATCGCAGTTGGATATAAAATAAAATCCATTGTGCTACCCAGTACAATAAACACAGTTTTCCACATATAATAGGCTTCAATGTTCATCTTGCACTGAAAGTCTCAGTGGACCTTGATGGGGAATTGTTGGCAAATTGAAAAATCAATTGGCAAAACAAAATATGTTGTGGTTGGAACTTGGGACTTGGAGGAAACATATCTTGTGAGTCACGCTTCTATTGAAAATTATAATACGATTTACAATGCAAACTGTAATTCTCAAAATTCATTCATGCATTCTCAGTTTGGTCTGTTTTCAGCATTTGGGCAATAGTATGAATTTCAAGTGGCATTCAGGATTCAAGCATCTTATGTTGTTTGTTTGTTTTTGTTAGCAGATAGTAAAAGCAGTCATCAGGTAGGAATAGCTGGCGCCTTCCACACCACAGGGATGAGATTATAGACCTCATACAAGTATTCCTTTTGTTCAGGGCCGTGCGCAGGATTTTTACAGGGGGTGCGGGTCTGGTCTCAAAAAGTGGACCTTTTTTGGAAAAAATGGACCTAACTCCCCTAAATTGGTCCCTTTTTGGACGTTTTGAACATCTCACCACCAAAAAGTGGACTTCATTGTATGATCTCTTAAATTTTTGGACCTTTTTATAAAAAAAAATCGAAAAAAAGTGGACTTTTTCACCTTTGTGGAATTTGGGGGGGTGCGGCGCACCCCCCGCACCCCCCCTGCGTACGGGCCTGCTTTTTTTGTCTGTAAATGATATCTGCCGTAGGGTTTTAAATTTAAAACTACTGTATAAGCTGAAATTTTCGCTGTGGTTTTATTTTCGCGGATTTCGCGGATCACATGGCATCCGCGAAATAAAACCACTCGAAATTGTGAAAATTAAGCACTTTACTGTGTTATTATAGAGCATATACCCAGAACCGCAAATTCAACCCCCCGTGAAAATGTACAATCTGCTTAAAACCGCGAAAATATCTATCCGCGAAAATATTGGCTTAACTGAAACTTAAAGGGCCATGGTCCAATTGCTGATTAGCCTCGTTCCCAGAACCCTAGATTTTACCGGAGATGGTCAAAATTTCGGTATCAGAAGAAAGCTACTATTTTCTCATTTTCCCTGTGAAATCTTAGGGCTTATGGGCATTGGTTTGGAAGCTATGAGCAAAAATGTACCCTATTTTGGTTGACCAATATTAATTTTACACAGTACTCTATGGAGCTTACAAAATCACATTTTTAGCTATCACTTCAAAACAGGTTGAAATATCGGCGCAAAACTTTACAGATGGGGTTTGGGGTGAAAACCATTCTATCATGATAAAAATTTCATTTCATCTTTATAAAAAATTATGATGGCAGACAATTATGATTGTCTTTTATCAATCTTGACTTTTATTAATTCTGCCTTCAAGTTACGTGTGCTACTTGATATGTAATCTTTTAGTGTTCTAACTCTAATATGTCATATTGTGCATTGTTTTCTGTAATATATATATTGACCACTGTTTTTCGTGTTGATTGTTTTATATATACTCAATTGCTTTTCTTGTAAATATATGGTATAGTGGACTATATCTATCATGTATGTTAATGTCAATAAACTGACGAAACATATACTTCAAGTAGTGCTAAATGGGGCCATCCCCCTTTAATAAAAGACAGCCTGCTGTTAACACAATACTGTTACAAAATTTATTTCACAAAACACAACATGTGGTTTAAATTTGTGAAAAAGGTATTACTGCAAATAATTTCTTTGTTAGGATCTAACAAGTAGATGGACTACATTTGCTAAAAATAAGCACTACAAAAGAGGTGTTTTTTTCCATCATCAATTATCTTGCCACAAATTGATGTTGTCAGATGGGCAGAATTTTTGATAATATCTTCACACATATTTCAATTGGGAAAAAATTACACTGACTCTACAGGTATACCAAAGCCCATGCATGCAATCAATACTAGTTAATTCCAAAAATAATCAAGAACTTCACGGGTCATTCGCATTACTCACATCATCCAACCCTCCCAGCTTACTCCCCTAACTTGAAATACGATTATCATCATTATTAACATTATCATAATATTCCATCCAAACATCTCAAGACACAAAAATGAAACAATGCCACAAGCAGGTGAATATAAAATTCCAGCCGGTATTCTTGAAGACCATGCTGTGCGTCTCCGTACGACGGGAGGGCAAATTCAAACGTGGCTTCCAAGACTCTTTGGTAATTTACTTGTGGGCACACTCACCAAGTGCCTAAGCCCGTGAAGGATTTGCTTATTTCTTGTACTCTGGAATGTGTGCTATTCTGCAGGGGAGATGTCTCTAAAAGCGGAAATTTTTGCGGGACTTAACTTTTCAAAAACTTGGGAAAATCAGCGATACTTTGAGAAACCTCAGTCTTAGAAAATTACCTCAAATCTACCTCCTTAAGTGCCCATTTTGTAACACTCATGAACCTCAATAAAATGTCTGTTCTATTCATGGCAGTCTGGTGTTTACAGTAAACAAAGCATGAAATTAAATTCCCGTAAAAAAAATCAGTACCAGAAAGCGATATGATGTAGCTATATATTCACTCTACCAGCTGACATAATATTGTTCACTTTCAGTACACAGTCAGTGATTCCTGGTTGTAGACACAGACTAACCATGCAATAGTCACAGGTATCGAGAAACATGAATCAGAACCCAGATATAAAGTTGTCTGAAGTTTCACAGCATGTTAAATGCTTTCACGGTTACTCTCTGAAGTTTTGTTCATTTTTCACAAAACATTATGGAACATTTTTTAAACATGAGTGCTTTTATATTTCAATACAAACTTTGACAAGTACCAAAAAATATATGATTGATAAGCATGGATGGATGATATATACAACTTTCTCCTGCTCTTTAAATATTTATGGGGATGGTAAAAATATGAATTCATGTTATGTAACCCCCACCCCCAAGACGGTAGGTTGGGTAAAGTCAAAATGCTCCAACAGGGGTAGAATTTCGTAGCAGAGTACAAGAATCAGTCTTGATTCTCAAAATGAGTTCGCAGGAATCATCTAATTCGCCACTGTGTTAAATTCTAAGTTTACGAGAATCAACACTGATTCCCACAAATCAATTTACAAGAATCTTTACGAGAATCGTTCTCAAATCGCGCTTGAAATTCTAGCCCTGTCCAATATGCTCCAAATGTCTGCAGCATTAACATGAACATGTGGGTCGTTGAACTATATACCAGCTCTTGCGATTAACGATGTCTCGTGGTGTTACAATAATATCATATATGGTATGAAGATTGAGTCATGAGGATTACCCAGAACACAATCACCTCTGTCATCCACGTTTCGCAGAAGTTATTAATTTATTGGGTCTTATAAACAAATAAAATTGTATGTAATAAATTCACGGATTTATACTTCTCAAGAATGCATTGATGCATTGAGATATATTTTCGTCATAATCTTCCAATTAATTTCTGTGCCATGCAAACACATTTTGTAACCATTCGTGCAATTAAGCAATATAGGTTTACAATGAAAACAAATCTTGCTTCCATAATTCTCATTTCCATTATAATGCTTCTGGATTCTGGATCTACTTTTTAAAAAATCATTTTATGGTTTAGAGAAGATGAAAAACAATTGCAATACACATCTCATGTAGTAATTTTCCAATATTTGAAAATAATTTTGAGCAATGTAGAAGTGTTGGGGGGGGGGGCATTCACACAAATCTTGTCCCCTAGTTGCCTGCCCCCTCCCCCCAAACTTGATCCCAACTTGTCAAAAGTGATGGATAACTGCCGAAAGTTGATTGTGGAACAAACACTTTTAAAGGACAGAATTCCTTCAACAGACCACTCATTTTAAGTATGAAATTGTGAACAATTGGCTGCAAGTGTGCAAACATTATTTGCCAGGTCTGGAAAAGCAAACTAGGGTTGTTTCGATTAATACCATCCCACGTCGCTTAAACCAAGTTTATACCAAAAAGAATACAAAAAGGCCGTGTTGTGTAATGTTTGCAACATACGAGAGTGTTAATGGGGGTTAGGCCAGTTGGCCCAACTCGTAATTGACCCATATCTGACTAAGAAGTGCTGGGCATGGAAATATCGAGGGTTTAGTGCAAGAAGGCCCCATCGCCAATAGCTGCCATTTGTCAGTGTAATTGGTTATAAGTGTTATACCTGCAAATCTAACATGTGGCAAGCTATTGGCAGATGGGGCCTTCTTGCTACAAACCTCGATATAGGCCTTAGAGCAAAAAAATAAGGATCACATTTATCACTTTATTATCTTCTCTGCTATTCTACGTTTTGTTTTTCCAATAGCGTCTTTCTTGCCCACTTGTTCATAGGAAAGGATGAAAGAATGAATTTCATTACTTTTCAACAATTTTATTGCAGTGCTTTGAAATGTACACTTAAAAAATTTTCAGTTTCCCATTTCTTTCTGAAAATGGTCAAAGATTTTCAACCTATGTATGTGACTTGCCTCAAAAGTTCAAATTCCCAATCAAGAAGTCAAAAACAGTGCTCCAATTCACTTCTATCATATCTACCTTGGAGTTAAATTGCAAAATGCAACCAAAAGTTACTTAGGGGCAAGAATCTACACCAATTTTACATTTCAAGGTCCATGCCCGATTGTTAATGCTCGTCTCCAGGGACCCCAGATTTTTACCGGAAGTGGTCAATCCTATTTGGTATCAGAAGGAAAACTGCTATTTTTCTCATTTACCCTTTGTGAAATCTTAGGGTAAAGGATGTTCGGTTTGGATGTTGTGTGCTAGACAATATGCCCCTTTTGGTCGACACCAATATTAATTTGACACCAGTATTTATGGGGGTTTATGAAATCACGTTTTAGCCTCTCACTTAAAAACGGGTTGAAATATCGGCGGCCCAAAACTAAATACAGAGGGGTTGAAGGCATTCTATCAAGATGATAATTTAAACACTTAAATCGGGCCATCTCCCTTTAATTTTCAATTGTAAACTAATTTTAGAAACTTTAAAAGGGCTATTTGTATCACAGATCACCTTTGATATTTGACCATGTCATGTGTGGCTTTGCATGATAATTCATGCCTCTTGGAAATAAATTGTGTATACCTAGGAAGACCTGCCTAGGATTAAATTAAGATATTGAAACATAACCACACAGGGTTTACGATTTTATCTCAACGTCCTTGATGACATAAACCTGGGCCCATGGGACTCCGTGGGGTAGGCCAGGTGGGGGGGGGGGAGGGGAAAAGAGTTCCCCTCTTAATTTTTTTTTTAGGGGAGGAATTAGGAAGGAAATTATTAATTAGAGAATATTGAACTGGTCTTCCATGAAAATGTCCTCAATCACATTTTGATATGTGTGATCACAAAATTGTTATCTTATTAGACCAAACAGTTGTTATAATGATTAATGAGTTCAATTGTGGACTAATCAAGGCTTTCATATGCCACCCAAATTGGTTGCAAATATTATAACATTTTCGTTAATTTTCACCGAATACGATGGTGTCCGGGGTTATATAGGGACATTTTGTGACATAGGAACGGGTTGAACAATCAGAAAAAGTTGTAAATGCAAGGGGATCTTTCGAAAATGGTTGTTTACTTCCTTTATTGATATAGGTGGGAAGAAATATAAGTAAAAACATATGAACAGAATCACATTTTAAAATATTTCTTCGTTTATTTCATGTTATTTTCTAAAGTGCAAGAATCAATGTGTAAAATTGGTTGTCCGGACTTTAAATGTTTTTGTTACATATTGAAAGCGTGTGTGACTTCCATCTTTTTGTCCAAATGACCTCCATATCAATTTATAATGATAATATATGACTGCAGGTACAAATCTAACAGTATTTAGAGACAATAAATTTTGTCATATTTCAGATTTACCACAAAATGGATCAACGACTCGTAACTTGGGCACTTTGCCCGGCGACCACATATTTTTGCCAAAGATCGGACATTTGTTGCACCTAACGGAACTTGCCCCCTCAGAATCACTGGGCTGGCCTACTTGTCTGTTACATGTACCCGAACTCCTAAACCTCAGATGGCATATTGTCCCATATTCATCTCAAACAAGTTATTTTAGGCACAAACCTTTAAATTTCCTGTCCAAATAGTCTAAAATACATCAATTCCCCATCATCCTGGCTAACAAACCTGAAGTTGGAACTTGCATCATTCTAGGAATTACTGAATGTGGAGTGAGAATGCTCTTTGGAGGGAGTTAAAGGGCAACGAGAGATTTTGAGATGCCCAATATTGTGACACATAGAATTTTATATACATTAGACACTCAATAGAGTTCTAACTTGTCTTTGGCTACAGAACTGTCTTTAAAGAGAGAAAGAAAGAGATTTTGATTTGCTTGTATTTTCATATCAAAACTTTGGCTGATTGGGTTTTTCCTCCTGAACGAAATTAGAAAATTCACAATTTTTTGTACCAAAGTAACATTTCTCCGCTTAATCCCTTTTCAGATGGGGGTATTTTATTATGGAAAGCTTTACTCAGAGCAAAATTCAGTACTTTGAATTTTTTAGAGGCACCTTATATGTGAAATCTCTCTTTGCACACCTGTTTCCGGCTACATTTTGCTGATCCAATTGCCAGACTTTGGATTGAGACATGACCATAATATGAACTCCCAAAACATAACATGTCATAATGCTCAGGCTGCTCTCACCTCATAACACAAGACAAAACCCTTGTGCTGCTGCCACTACTCGCGCTGCAAAATTGAATGTTCACTCCAAAGTGTTTTGGCTTGTGCAATGGTAGTTTTAGGTGTTTTATGGGTTACCCTCCTCATTCTCTACCAGGGATTTTAACAATTGTCAAGAGTGGCATACATGTTGTTGTATGAGTGTGTGTGCACCTGTGTGTGTCCATTGTATACCTGCATAGACTGGAAACCATGGACCAGGCACTTAGAGGTGCTTGTGCTGATTTATGTGCATCATGCTCGACTGTATGGAGCCTGGCACTATTATAACACATAACACCAGTACAGGGGAAACAAACTTGCGGTTTTTATAGTATAAGCATAATGCACATGCAAAGGCCCTATTGATGTACTGTGTAATGTTCATTGTGTGACCACTATTTTAACCATTAAAATGGCATTTTTTTGTCCTCTATCTTGGAAAAGAAATGGATTTGGAAGCCAAAATTCAGACATAATGAGAAAAATACAGGCCCCTTTGGTCCAATACAAAAATTGACACAGTAAATACTACTTC